>JAZKJV010001932.1:0-306487 GCA_037367405.1 Ottelia alismoides | reverse complement strand
TAACAAAAAATGTTAAGGAAATGTAGGGCCAACAATGTACCGTTTGTTGATTAAATTCAATGCTATAGATATAATTCCAATGCCGTTTTGTTTTCTCTCTTACTACATATGATTTGTTTAGTTTATATAGATATTATTTAAGTTATATTTCGGTGATTATCATGGATGATTAAATCTTAGTATTCAACATGATCTCACGATATTAATCCATAAATAATATGTAAATAGGGATTTTTGACAACATTTATCCAGGTATATAATCATGATCTGTCAATTTATGTTGTGATTTAATTTAATTTGTGTATGTAAGGTGGGTTTTCTCTGCTATGTGTATGGAACACATAAAATGTAAATATGTGAATTTGGATATAAGATAGCAAAGATTAAGGTTGTTCTTCACATAATTTGAGCAACTTATATCAATATATATTGTAATCATCAATGTATATGGATCTCAATCCATGTGCCCTCTTAATCCAACGGTTTAGATAAGGAGGTTATTAATCAATGGCCATGATTTGTTGCTACAAATTTGCAACAACAAATCTAATTAAAAGAAAATAATTATATCCCTTTATCAAGTTACAAATTAATTCATTTTAATTTCAATTGTAATAAATTATAATAAGGGAGGAAACCGCCACTCTAAAAAGAGGGTGGTCATCCCCTCTCCCCCCTCCCTAACTTGGTCAAGGTGGACGGCCACCTAGTTGGTGATTTTGCCTTCCTTAATATATATTTATTCTATAGGATAAAATGCAATAACTATTATTGCATTTATCTACACAACAATAATTCCAAATTAAATTTGTGAAAACATAAATCATGCTATTGATAAATATGAACCATATTCATACATCCAACATATGTAAATTAGATCTACAATTAATTGTTCATTATGACTTCCATCCACAACAACATATAATTTGTAATTCTATTTACAATTAAATCTCTCCATCATATTATAAATCATATTTATAATATCCATGATTATTGTGGATAGTGATATCCACATTAATCATATACTTGATAATTATATCGTATTTAGTCATCTTGGATCTCTATTATCATGTGCCCAAATAACATGAATCGCATTCATTATTCACATCTTTGATAATTTGATCACATTTAATCATCTAAGATGATTCTCCTTATAATAAGAATCAAATTCATATTATCATGATAACTAAATCATATTTAATTATCAATATCTCAACGCTTAGATATATAATATCAACAATGAAATTATCCATGAACTCTTTCAAGGATAGTGTGCTTTCTCCGCAGATACTTGGATAAAAGGACAGGGCATTTGTATTGTTCCACGTATAGTGACTTGGATATTGAGATCGCATCTCAAATCCAGATCTTGCAGACCTCTCATAAATGCTTGATCAAATCAAGACCGCAAATCTAATCTTCTCAATGCATCTGAATCACATGCAGATCAATGTCCAACATTTGGACCAAGATCAGCTCACTTCTCTACTGAGAGGTGTTACTAAAATCCAGACATGTTTCATCACTCCCTCGGAATGGAAGCATCATGGCTATATAATTATTTATGATCACATCACCCTCAGGTATTCCTAACACTTGTATATCCTGCATATTGGAAGACCTAGATTAAACTCGAAGTTTTAGATCTCTTTTAGATTCAGGGTTTTATCATTAAATTTCTCATTTGACTATTGGGATTTAGTATTGATCATATACTTTCCAAAATCATATATCACACCCAGGTGTTGATCATATACATTTCAAAAAGCATATTTCAAACCTACAAATTCAGTCAAGCTTCTAAAGCGAGACGACTGTGCATGGATTTATTCTTCTCAATATCTCATGAGTGAGCTCATATCTTCCGGTTCAGTGAATGAACATGTATGATCCCTTTGAGAGATTGTATTACTCATATCCCTTGTATGCACACCAGTGCGTCGGTGTATAGACCTTGATTTGGTCATCATCTTATTGGTCTGCCAAATGTACATACTCAGACATAAAGTAACATATTTATCTTCAGTCAGAGGATGTATGCCTATGTCGTGACAGCATACGACATGGGTCTTTGGTTATCTCGTTCTAATTAAGTCAATGCTTTGACCTAACTTATCTAACACCTTAAAATCTCTATTCCTATGTAGAGGGCATGCATCAAGAGGTCGGTTAGATATCAGCCTTTAGAGAAAGGGTTGACATCTCCTTCTCAGGCTAAAGATCATCTCTTAATAATTATTTAACAGATCTTGATGAGTCCTCAATCTAACTCTTTAGATATTCATCCAAGCACCAGCCTTTCTGATTCAACAACTGAATCAACAACTGTATGATCATTAAGATGGCTATAGTCCCCAGTTGTACTAAGGGATCTATTATGCAAATTAGTTATTATTCATTTCAGATCAGGGAATGATATTTGCATTAACAATTATTGCATAATGGCTCGTTGTGTACTCGCATGTCCAGCAATCTCCCACTATCCCAAAGAGCCATTAATGGGCTCATCTTTAAACCCACACTCATGTGACAATCATAGGCTATATAGAAAAAATAGCTAGGTAAGTTAAGCGGTCACTATGTTCCCAAGAGACTATGCCAAGTCCTTTTACGACACTTGCATATCCCCTAGTAACAGTGCTCGCATCCAATGCGGATGTTGCATCTTATGCAACCAATACTTGATATTGTCAATTATAGTGTCCTTTGACACTACATCTCAATAATTATTAGAACCAGTATTTCCATTATCCTTATCAGAATACCCTTATTCCTGGATATCTCTATCTCCTATGGTATCCACAATTAAGACGTTTCAGTTCTCTATCTATAAAGTCTTAATTTCTTGAAGATAAGACTTAGAGATCACTATCTCGAAAGTCCTGTCCTCTTTGAAGATATTGTTATTACTGCAATCAAGTGTTTTATCTCCATAGCAGGAGTAGTAACAGTATACTACTCCCACTGCATGAAAGACATCTGACTTTTGTACACATCTAGCACACACTCGGCTTCTCGTAACTGATGCACAAGGGCAAGCAGTTCTAGCATTCACTGCCTCAACTCCTTGAGGTGTTATCCCTTCATATTAGGTAGTACCATATCTTAAGGGAAGGAATCCCTCCTTGGGATTTTCCAAGAATGGAATATGTCCATGGTGTATCGCTTAATGTGACGGTCCCAATATCCTCTTCTCTTTGCGTCTTAACAACTTCAGAACTAAGATCTAAGGGGTATTCTTGAGATCATATCTCAAGGTATGGAATAGCTAGTCTATAAAACACTTATTATCATCCTTATATCATTTCAAATGGTTAGGATATCATCTACATTTAGCACAATGAACACAATGGCACTCACACTAAGCTTCACAGGGTTCATCAAGATTCTATCTGAAATCATAACATTTATAATTTCATAAAATCCAATGTTCTAACTACAAGAAGCTTATTTGAGTCCATCGATGGAGTTCTTCAACTTATACACCTTGCTTTCCTCAACCATGAAGCCTTGGGGCTACTTCGTGTGAATATTCTTAGAGAGGTATTCATAGAGGAATGCAATATTGACTTCCATCTTGAAGATGTCATAGTCAAGTTGTGTAACTATAGTTAGCAATAATCTGATGAGTTTAAGAATGGTCACCAAAAAGCAAGTCTCATCGCAAGCGATGTCTTCTTTCTATGTATCTTGTGGATACGAGCCATGCTTTGAAGGTATCTACCTTCTCATCAGGTTACCTATTTCTCTTGAAGATCCATTTACACCTAACATGTTTTGTCCTTATAGGTGGATCCTCGAGGGTCCATATACAACACTTGTATATGAAGTCTACTTTAGACTTTACTGCTAACATCCATCTTTCCATGACATGATCTTTAGAAGCTTCATCATATGAAGTTCGATCATTATCATATTTCTCTGACACATGGAATCCATCCTTAAACTCATTTGAAGAGGTATGACTGTTCCATCTTTAATTGTCCTTTTAGTTTCCGATTTCAGGAGCCTCATTATCTTCTGAAGACTAAATGAGTTCCTTCACTTCATTTTCATATTGATTCTTAAGAATATCATCATCTTAGAATCATATTATTAGATATGAAATATTTTAAGAATCTCAAGGTCATAAAGTAGGTATCCAATAACATCCTTTATTTTCCTAATGAAGTAGCACTCTCTGGTGCTAGATTCCAACTTACTTGCATCCATAACAAAGTTATGGACCGAGCAACCCTAAATCCTCAAGTGTCCAACACTAGGCTAGTTTCCAAATCAAAACTTATGAGGATGTTTGGGTTTATATTTGCATGGAATATTATTATGGATATATATTGTAGTCTCTACTACATATATACCAGGAAACTAAGAGACAATTGTGCCAAGTTTCATCATTGATCAAATCATATCACACATGTTCCGATTGTATCTCCCTTCAACTCTATTGAGTTTAGATGTATTAAGATGAGCGAGATAGGAATGATATTCTTATATCTATAAGGTATTCCTTGAATTCATCTAATAGGCACTTGCTACCAAGGTTAGATTGAATTCATTTCATCTTCCTTTAAACTTTGGTTTCAAACCAAAATTGTGAAATCTTTGAACATTTCAAAGCTTTCTAAGGTTAAGGGAAGAAACCTTGTATCACAAATAATCATCGGATGATATCGCATATCATCAATGTTTATTATGATACAAATGATCCACATACATCAATATGTATGAGATCATGAATACCTTGGCATCTAACACCATTCCCAAGGAAGGGTGTATTGGATATTTTTACTTTGCATAGTATATAAGATTTGAAATTTCAGACATTCTAAAGCTTCACCTCTTACTAGTCCATTGATCTCATCAATAGATCTAAAGCTTCACCTCTTACTAATCCATTGATCTCATCAATAGACATATGTCCAAGGCTTGATGTCAGATCATTGCCAATTGATCTTCATCCTCCCATTGATCTTTAAAGGTTTAATTTTCAGTATTAGAAATGTTAATGAATCATACATTAATATTCTAATTTAGTAGAGTCCTCTAGATGTTAGATTACTTTCTTAAATATATCCATCATAACTCTTTATGATAGGTCTATTCCAGAATTCATGTTTATTTCCAACATTTAGAAATAAACAATGAGTGTATTATAATATCTAGGTCATAGAGACATTCTCTAAGACTAGGGGCTCTCCCACTGAAATTATGAAGTCTATCTATCCAGTAGAGATTAATGGAACAATTGCATCAATATTCATGTGGATGACTATTTTAAACTGTAAGATCAAATTTTCTAGTCTTCTAAAATATATGCAACCAATTGCAAGTGTTATTAGAAGAATGAGATACAATTATTAGACTTTAATTTTATCCAATAAGTAAGTCAATTTCAATGATGATATGTAGATATAGATTATTTCGGTGCACTATCTGGGTCCTTCTCTAAGGATCCGAGATGGACTTGATAGTCATACTATCAACACATATGCTTGTTGTAGTATTGGCATTCATACAACTCTTTGGATGTCATATGGAAGTCATAGAAGTACAATCAACTCTTTAACTTTCCTTCTTACTTGGGTCCAACCCATGCTTCCACTACACTCCCTTCATCGATAAACAACCATTGCTTAAGACAAAGGATCTCTTATGTTGAATTCAAAGGATTTCAACATAAGAGTATTTCAACATTTATACATGCTTCATTCAATTTATACAATATGAATATTATGAAGCTTCATGAACGACTAGAGTATAGATAGTAGGATGATGACACTCATCGTATCTACATACATCTTAACTCTTAAAGACTTAGGTTTGGGTAGGTACTCAAACATTTTTGAATACATTATCTCTTATAGAGACACCATTCTACATGATGCAGTGAACCATGTCATTCATGATTAAATATCGAGAGCACATATGTATGCCAGAACATCTTCTTATATTTTATAAGGATTATTTGACAATTACGATCATCATTGATATGTCACTTCAAAAGTACATTCGATGAGAAATCAAGACTATAGAGACACACAAACCCTAGGTTGTTGTCCCATTGTCAATTTAATTGTCATTCCTCACTATTATGAGGAAACTTGCGCATTGCAACCATTTACATTATGTGTCCAACTGCAAGTATAATATCTTTATCATGGATCCAATCCATGATATTTTACCGGTTGTTATTGAGTATAGTATTGAGTGTGTTTAATGGAGGATTATCTAAAATAAGAAATTTGCATAAATAAATATATATAAATATATATATATAGTATTTTCATTTAGGAATTTTTATATCAAAGTTATCTTGCCTTGTCAACATTGAAAGTTCACTCCCTTAATTACTTTCAATGTAAGAGATATACTTACCATTATAACCTCAAGCAAGATCTAGGATCTCCTTACTTATCTTTGTTACATCCCAATAATATAAGAACTTGCAACTCGGATAAAAAGAAGCGGGAACACATTCCACCTCGCAAGTCCAACTTTAATTCCTAATTCGGTCTTTAACACCTGAGCCAACCACCCCTAAGGTGATGTTGACCCATCGTTAATTAAACCAACCATCAATAGGATTAGAACTCACTATGCGCAATCCAATATGGCCTCGGTAATATGAGACTCCATATTGGGGTCACTACGCATACGGCCTTACTCTTTGGAGAAGCAAAGAGCGTGATCCAAATGCGCTTGTATGCAGGAGTTGTCACTTCAAACAGGCTTTTCCTACATACAATCTCTGACGACGGAACCCTTCGCCTTGACAGGAGACCATGGATGTCACTTATGTGATTCTCCATATCATGTTCAAATTCTAATTAATCATTATGAATCATATTCATTACGATTAGCTATTCCAGGGGAAATAACAACTCTATTCAAAATAGAATGTTCAATATTAATTGGATCTAGTTCATCTAATCATATTAAATCAATTATCAATCCAATCAATCAACCAACAAATAAGTTTTAGTTGTTACTTGAATGATGGTATTATTTCAAAAATGTGTATTATTCGAATTTTAATAATTAGACAAACATATCATGATCCATTCAAACATTATACCTTCATTACGTGTTGTCATGGCTAGTACCGATGGAAGTGGGACAGACCACTCACGGAGCAATCTGCTACCCCAATGCTCCCCGACTAGACACCATGTCTGCCTCAGGTTAGGATAATGCCAATTGATTACTTTGTACTTGAGATGATAATCAGTCTTTAAATCGAAGTTTAAATCATATAATATTAATCAAAACATTTTTTATTAACATTATAAAGAGATTTTCTAAACAAATTCTCAATCATATTCAAGCATCAATGTTTTTTGGAAGGTTCATGTAACCAATTGTGATCTAGATCATATCTAATCAAATTTGGTTATGGTCAATGTCATTCAAGGGAAATCATCATATTTAAATATTTCAAAAATATTCATCAATAATTATATTAGGAAATTAGCCATTGATTTCCATTAATTTAATTGAATGACAATCACAAGATTCATGATCAAGTATGTAATTTCCAGCAGTGACCCCGATTTACTAAAATTAGCATATCTTAATCAATTTAAATCCAAATCAAGTAAAATAAGTTTCCATAGTTTGATAATTTGATTTACAACAGAACCCAAGTGATATTCATGCATTTATAGATGTTTCAAAACCGTAATTAACTCTTTAATTACATCAAAATTTGCCATCCCCGAAGCAGTGGATATATGTTCATTAAAATGATCATAACTCGAGCAATCAGATTCCAAATCATGCAAACTCAAATCTCACGGTTTCCTTATTTAAGGTGATCATTATCCAAGCGATAAAAAAATGTTTAAACACTTTTAAATAGGGCTAAAAAATGCGCTAAACAGAGTTGTGTGAATGAAATGCGATGAAACATCACACAACCAAAAAAATGCTAAAGTCATCTTAGGCTTATAGATCATATTCAGACCCTCCAACCTATAGCTCTAATACCACTTCAAGGATATGAGAAAATACTTAATCACATCATGGAAGCATGAGGATCGCATCATATGCGATCAGGAGCAGAATTAAAAAAATCTATGATGAAATCACATGATCCAAGAATACCTATCGGATCGTTTCATATAAATCACAATTAGGTTTTAAGGTTACCTCTTGAAGAGTGGTTGTGATCGAGTCTCTAAACGAAGAGACCTAAAGTTTCAAGTCTGATTCGATGGAGGAGACGCTTGCAAGCACGTTGATGAGACACGTGCTCCTTGCAATCTATGTTGATGATCCAAGCGACGAATCTTCTGATCTCATCACACGAGATCCAACATATTCTTCATGAGTGAGGCACACCAAAGGATACAGATATCCACGAGCAAACAATATGGTAGCACAACGACAATGTTGCGGTGATGATGACTCTCTAGCGCTCCATGGTGGACGGTCAGAGAGAGAGAGAGAGTTGGCATGTAGAGAGAGGAAGAGAGTTATTACTCTTGGAATTATATGTCTAGTATAAAAGATAAGGGCTACCCTTCCTTTTATACTAGTCAGATGTATATGGATCTCATTCCATGTGCCCTCTTAATCCAACGGTTTAGATAAAGAGGTTATTAATCAATGGCCATGATTTGTTGCTATAAATTTGCAACAACAAATTTAATTAAAATAAATTAATTATATTCCTTTATCAAGATATAAATTAATTCATTTTAATTCCAATTATAATAAATAGATAATAAGGGTGGCAACCACCATCCTAAAAAGATGGTGGTCGCCCCCCCCCCTTGAATTGGTCAAGGTAGACAGCCACCTTGTTGGTGGTTTTGCCTTCCTTAATATACATTTATTATATAGGATAAAATGCAACAACTATTATTGCATTTATCTACACAAAAATAATTCCAAATTAAGTTTGTGAAAACATCAATCATGCCACTGATAAAAATAAATCATATTCATATATCCAACATAATATGTAAATTAGATCTATAATTAATTCTTCATTGTGAATCCCATTCATAACAACATATAATTTGTAATTCTATTTACAATTAAATATCTCCATCATATTATAAATCATATTTATAATATCCATGATTATTGTGTACAGTTATATCCACATTAATCATATCCTTGATAATTAAATAATGTTTAATCATCTTGGATCTCTATTATCATGTGCCCAAATAACATGAATCGCATTCACATTATTCACATCTTTGATAATTAAATCGTATTTAATCATCTTAGATGATTCTCCTTATAATGTGTATCAAATTCATATTATTCATGATAATTAAAGCATATTTAATTATCAATATCTCAATGCTTAGATACATAATATCAACAATGAAATTATCCATGAACTTTTTCAAGGATAATGTGCTTTCTCCGCAGATACTTGGAGATAAGGATGGGGTGATTGTATTGTTCCACGTATAGTGACTTGGACATTGAGATCACATCTAAAATCCAGATCTTGCAGACCTCTCATATATGCTCGATTAAATCAAGACCGCAAATCTAATCTTCTCAATGCATGTCTAATATTTAGACCAAGATCAGATCACTTCTCTACTGAGAGGAGTCACTAAAATCCAGACATGTTTCATCACTCCCTCGGAATGGAACCATCATTGTTATATAATCATTTATGATCACATCACCCTCAGGTATTCCTAATAGCTGTACATCCTGCATACTGGAAGACCCAGATTAAACCCGAAGTTTTAGATCTCTTTTAGACTGTCTCCTTCAGGATTTTATCATTAAGTTTCTCATTTGACTATTGGAGTTAGTATTGATAATATACTTTCCAAAAGCATATATCATACCCAGGTGTTGATCATATACATTCCAAAAGCAAATATCAAACCTACAAATTCAGTCAAGCTTCCAAAGCGAGATGACCGTGCACGGAATTTGATTCTTCCCAATATCTCATGAGTGAGCTCATGTCTTCTGGTTCAGCAAATGAACATGTATGATCCCTTTGAGAGATCATATTACTCATATGCCCTTGTATGCACACCAGCGTGTCAATGTATGGACCTTGATTAGGTCATCAACCTATTGTTCTACCAAATGTATATACTTAGACATCTAGAAACACATCTTTCTCTGGTCAGAGGATGCGTGCCTATATTGTGATAGCATATGACATAGGCTTTGGTAATCTCGATCTCGCTAAGTCAATTCAACCTAACTTATCTAACACCTCCGAATCTCTATTCCTTTACATAGGACCCGCATCAAGAGGTCGGTTAGATATCAGCCTTTAGAGAAAGGATTGACTTCTCCTTCTCAGGCTGGAGATCATCTCTTAATAATCATTTGACGGTGCTTGATGAGCCCTCAATATAATTCTTTAGATATTCATACAAGCACCAGCCTCTATGATTCAACATTTGAATCAACAGTTGTATGATCATTAAGATGGCCATGGTACATAACCCAATTGTACTATGGGACCTAATATGCATATTAGTTATTCTTCATTTCAGATCAGGGAATGATATTTGTAATAACATTTATTGCATAATGGCTCGTCGTGGGCTCGTATGTCCAACATTAAGAGTTAAGATGGATGTAGATGTGATGAGTGTCATCATTATACTATCTATACTCAAGTCTTTCATGAAGCTTCATAATTCATATTGTATGAATAGGATGAAGCACATATAAATGTTAACATGCTCTTATATTTAAGTCCTTTGAGTTCAATTCAAGAGATCCTTTATCTTAAGAAATGGTTGTTTATAGATCAAGGAGCGCATAGGAAGCATGGGTCTGACCCATGTAAGAAGGAGAGTCAAAGAGTTGACTATACTCAGTGACTTTCACACCTGTGACATCCAAAGAGTTGGATAAATGTCAATATTGCAGCAAGCCGATATACTGATAGTATAACTACTTGGACTATCTAGGATCCTTAGAGAATGACTAAGAAAGTGCATCGGGATATTCTACATCTACATATCATTATTGAACTTAGCTTCTAATTGGATAAGATTAAATTCATATAATTGTATTTTATTCTTCTACTAACACTTGCAATTGGTTGCACATGTTTTAGAAGACCAGAAAACTTGATCTTGTGTTTAATAGTCATCCACATGGGAGTTTACACAAATGTTGCAACAATCTTCACTGGATATATAGACTACATATTTTTAGTGGGAGAGACCTTAGTCTTAGAGAATGTCTCTCTGACCTAGGTATTGGAATACATTCATTGTTAATTTCTAAATTTGTTGGAAATAAACATACATTTTGGAATATACCTATCATAAAGAGTTATGATGAATATATTTTAGATAATAATCTAATATCTAGAGGATTCTACTAAATTAGGATATTAATGAATGGTTAATTAACATTTCTAATACTAGATATTATACCTTAAAAGATAAATAGGAGGATGGCAATCATTTAATAATGACCTAGCATCATGACTTAAGTCATGTTGATGAGATTAATAGACTAGTAAGAGATAGAACTTTAAGTTGTTTGAAAGCTCAAACCTTTCATACTTCTGAATAGTATATTCAAAGTAAAATTTCCGGTGCACCCTTCTTTGAGAATGTTGTAATATGCGTAGGTATTCTAGATCTCATACATATTGATGTATGTGAAATATCTACATCATAGTAAACGTTTATGATATGTGATATCCATTAATGATTACTATAGTATGGACTTCTTCCTTTCATATTAGAAATCGTTGAAATGTTCAAAGATTTCACAATTTTGTTTGAGAACCAAAGTTAGAAGGAAGATGAATAAAATTAAATCTAACCAAGGTAGCTTGTGCCTATTAGATGAATTGAAGGAATACTTTATAGAGAGAGGAATAGCGTTCCTATCTCACTCCTAATATAACTCAACTCAATAGAGTTGTAGGGATATGCAATATATCATGTGTGACATGATTTGATCAATAATGAATCTTAGCATAATTTCATCTTAGTTTATGGGTATATGTAGTAGAGACTACCATATATATCCTTAATAAGATTCCAAGCAAATATCTACCCAAAAACCATCATGAGATATAAATTGGAACCAACCAATGTTAGACACTTGAGGATTTAAGTTTGCTTGGTCCATGACATAACATGGATACAAGTAAGCTAGAATCTAGCACGAGAGGGTGATACTTCATTAGGAATATAGAGGAAGGTATTGGATACCTACTTTATGACCTTGAGAATCCTAAAAAAATTCATCTCTGAGGATATAATTCTTAGAGGATGACTTTCTTAAGAGTCAAGATAAAAATGAAGCAAAGGGACTCATTGAATCCAAAGAAGTCAATGAGGCTCCTAAAATCATAAACTAAAAAGATAATTAAAGATAAAACACTCATACCTCTACAAATAATTTTGAGGGTGGTAAGACCACCTAGAGGGTTTGAATTCCATGTGTCAAAGAAATCTGACAGTGATTGAATTTCATATGATGAATCTTCTAAAGATCATGACATGCAAAGAAGGATGATAGAAATGAAGTCTAAAGTAGACTTCATGTACAAGTGTTGTGTATGGGTCCTCGAGGATCCCTCTATAGGGGTCACACCCATTAGGTGTAAATGGATCTTCAAGAGAAAGAGGGAATCTGATGAGAAGGTAGAGCCCTTAAAGCACAGCACGTAGCCAAGAGCTACACACTGAGAGAAGACATCGCTTGTAGTGAGACTTGCTCTCCATTAACCATGCTTATACCCATCAGAACATTTCTAAAAATAGCTGCACAACTTGACCATAACATCCAAAAGATGGAATTCAAGATTGCATTCTTATAGGAATGCCTCAACGAGGATATTCATATGAAGTAGCCTCGGGGCTTCATAGTTGAGGAAGGCAAGGTGTGCAAGCTAAAGAACTCCATCTATAGGCTTAAACAAGCTTCTTGTAGTCGGAACATTAGATTTGATGAAATATAAAGGTTATGATTTCATACAGAATCTCGATGAATCGTGTGAAGCTTAGTGGGAGTGCCATTGTATCCATGATGCTAAAAGTAGATAAAATCCTAATAATTTGGAATGATATAAGGATGATAATAAGTTTTTTATAATCTAGTTGTTCCATACCTTGAGATGTAAGATATCAAGTATACCTCTTAGATCTTAGTTCTGAAGTTGTTCATGGGACAGTCACATTAGTGGTACATCTTGGACATATTCCACTTTGGACATTTCCAAGCAAGGCTTCTTTCCCTTAAGATATGGTGTTGACCTATTTGAAGGGGTAACATCTCAAAATGTTGATGATGTGAATGCTAAAGTTGCTTGACCTTGTGCATTAGTTATGGAAGCGTGTTGTATGCTATGTATGCCATGTAGTGGGAGTAGTAAAAGGACTTGGCATAGTCTCTCGAGAACAGAATGACTAGTCAGCTGGCCAAGCTATATTTTTCGAAATAGTTTATGATTAGCACATAAGTGTGGATTTAAAGATTAGCCCATTAATGACTCTTTGGGCTAGTAGGCGATTGTTGGACATGTGAGCTCACAGGGAGCCATTGTGCAATAAAAGTTATTGCAATTCACTCTTTAATCTAAAACAAAGAATAACTAATTTTCATAATAGGTCCTTTGTAGAATTATGGTTATGTACCATGGACATCTTGATAATCATACAATTGTTGATTCAATAGTTAAATCATAGTGGCTGGTGTAGGGTTGAATATCTAAAGAGTTAGATTGAGGACTCAACTACACCGTCAGTTGATTATCAAGAAGGATCTCCAGCCTGAGAAGGAGATGGCAATCCTTACTCTAAAGGATGACATCTGATCGACCTCTTAATGTAGGTCCTCTATATAGAAATAGAGATTCAGAGATATTAGATGTGTTAGGTCAAAGAGTTGACTTAACGAGATCGGGGTAACTAAGAAATATGTCGTATGTTGTCACGTATAGGCAAACATCCTCTGACTGGAGATATATGTATTAATATATGTATAAGTATATACATATGGCAGACCATTAAGTCGATGACCTAATCAAGGTGTATACACAGATGAGGTGGTGTGCATTCGATAGCATGAGTAATACGATCTCTCAAAGGGATCATACAATTTCACTGCTAAACCGGAAGACATGAGCTCACTCGTGAGATATTGGGATAAACCAAATTCCAACATTGGTCATCTCATTTTGGAAACAACACGGGATTCAAAGGTATGATATATGCTTTTGGAAAGCATATGATCAATACCAATTCCCAATGATTGAATGAGAAACGTAACGATAAAACCTTGAAGGAGATGGTTTAAATAAGATCAGAACTTCAAGTTTATTCTAGGTCTTTTAGTATGCATGATGTACAGGTGTTAGGAATACTCGAGGGTGATGTGATCTTAAACGGTTGTATACCATGACACTTGGAGTCAATTTAATAAAAATTGAGTCACACATCATAGAAGCGTGGAGATCGCATCATATACGATCTAGGTCAATTAGTCATACTAGTCGACAAGGCAATGAAATTTAAAAAAGGTCAATGAAATCACATGACATGGGGACCATTCACATGTCACTTTATCTTGATCAGAAACAAGTATTAGGGTTACCTCTTGTAGTGTGATCGTGATTTTCGTGTCTCTAAACGAAGAGACCGCCTATCTCAAGTCTGATCCGACGTAGACAACACTTGCAAGTGCGTGGATGAGACACGTGGTCCTCGTAATCCTTGGTGATAATCTGAGCCGAGAACCTCTTGATTTCATCATATGAAATATGCCATCTTCCTCATGAGAACAAAGCATCGAAGAAGATGGAGATCCATGAGTACTCGGTCTAGCAACACAACGGCAACGCGATGACGACGACGCTCTCCATAAACCCTATAGTGGATGGCTATTGGGGTTGATTTGGACAACCTATGGACATGTATAAAGAGGGAGAGAGAGATTTTATTTCTCCAACTTATGTGTCTAATTGTTATAAAGAAGAGCCTAGGGTTGCCCCTTCTCTCATACAAAATTGAATGGCTAGGATGCACTCCTAATTCAAAATCAATGGTCATTTTGTTGTAATAATTTGCAATAATAATTAATTAATTTAAAGAAATAAATAATATTGAAGACATTCTTCAATAAATTTAATTTATATTAAATCAATTACATGTGGAATAATAGGAAGGATGAGAGCCTCCGTCCTAAATAGGGTGGATGGCCACCGTGGATACTTTCTGCATGTGATCGTCGACTCCTATTAGGAGTGGAACCTTATCCTCTTTTCTAGTTGATGATATTCTCAATTTCATCATATTTTCCACTTGTTGCAACAACTTTTGTCGCTTGAATTTTCACCAAAATAATTCCAAATTATTTTGGACAATTCCAATCATGCCATTGATAATTATGAATCATATTTATCCATCGAATATTAAATGTAAATCACATTTACATTTAATTATACAATGTGAATCCAATTCACATTTTATTCTATAATGTGAATCAAATTCACATTAAATTACAAATTGTAAATCATATTTACAATTAAATCTCCCTTATGATATTATGAATCATATCATAATATTTATGATTACTGTGGATAGTGTTATACATATTAATCATATCCATGATAATTAAATACAATTTAGTTATCTTAATTGCCTCTCTATATGTGTACAAATAATGTGAATCACATACACATTATTAATGTTATTTAAATCTTATTTAATAATCGCCTTTTCATTTCTCAGATATCGTCAACAATAGAATTATTCTTGAACTCTTTCAAGAACAATGTGCCTTTTCATGGATACTTGGAGATAAGGACATGGCGACTATATATTCCATGTATAGTGACTTGGTTGTAAGATCTAATCTCATATCCCGATTTAGAAGACCTCTAGAGATGTCCAATTAAGTCAGATAGAATATCCAATATCCTCATTGCATCTAAATCATATTCAGATCAATATCCAACATTTAGCTAAGATTGGAAGACCAGTCTACTCAATGGAGTCACTAAAATCCAAACATGTTTCATTACTCCCTCAGAATGGAAGCGCCATAGTTCTACAATAGATTGATATCACATCACCCTTGAGTATTCGTAATACCCATACATCATGCATACTGGAAGAATTAGAATAAACCTGAAGTTTTGATCACTTTTGAACTGTCTCCTTCAAGGTTTTTTAATTAAGTTTCTCATTTGATCATTGGGAATGGGTATCGATCATATGCTTTCTAAAAGCATATATAATACCTTCAAATACTGTCTTGTTTCCAAAACAAGATGACCAATGTTGGAATTTGGTTTATCCACAATATCTCATGAGTGAGCTCATGCCTTCCTGTTCAATAGTGAACATGTATGATCCCATTGAGAGATCACATTACTCATATGCCCTCGTATGCACACCAGCTCTACTTTGTATAGACCTTGATTAGGTCATCAACATAATGTTCTGACTAATATACATACTTAGATATATAGTAATACATATGTCTCCAGTCAGAGGATGTGTGCCTATACGTGACAACATACAACATAGGCCTTAGTTATCTCAATCTCGATAAGTCAACTCTTTGACCTAACTCATCCAACAATTCCGAATCTCTATTCCTATGCAGAGAAACTACCTCAAGAGGTATGTCAGATATCAGCCTTGAAGGTAGGGTATTAGCCCTCGCACATCACAGACGCGTGTAAATCATAATATATGCAATCCAGGTTAACTAGTCATACTAGTTCACATGGTAGCAGGAAAATAAAAAAAATGTATTTTAGATGAAACCACATGATGTAAGAACCTTTCCCATACCATTTCATAGAGACCACATATATATTAAGGTTACATCTTGAAGCGTGGTTGCAATCCTCGATGCTTCTAAAGTAAGAATCCTCTTGATTTAAGTCTGATCCGACGAGAGTGCATTTGTGAGCGTGATGATGAATCACGTGATTCCTGCAATCCTGAGCGATGATCCAGGCAAGAGATCTCCATATTTTATCTCACAAAATCACTAGTATTCTTCATGAGCACGAAGTACATAAGAGGACGAAGTTCTTCAAGCGATCAATCGGGCAACACGACGACAACACAATGATGATCGTGATCTCCACCAACCTTGATAGGGAGATGGCCTAGGATTGTGGAGAGGCAGAGGTTGGACATGTATAGGGATAAAGAGAGAGAGAGAGAGAGAGAGTTTCGTCTATGCGACAATTGCATATGACTTGTTCATTGAGGTCTAAGGTTAGCCTTCCTTTTATGGGATTTTAGAAGTAAATGGATCTCAATCCATGTGCTCTTAAGATCAATGGTTTAGATTCATTTGTGTTTACTACAAAACAAAAATAAATATAAAAGATTAATTTGAGTAACATTATCTAAATTATATCTTTCAACTAATTCAAACATTAACTAATTAATAAATAATTTAAAATAAAAATGAACCATTTCGTTTACTAATTTAAGGTGGACATCCACCATGGTGAACATCACCATGGACGTCCACCCTAAAATGGGTGGAATTGGTCAATTTTATTTTTAATTTAATTAGCAGTTTAATATTTGAATTTTTGCATTTATCACCAAATAATTATATTTGTGATAATTGTAAGAAAACCATTGAAAAATAAGAATTTATCCTCCATCTAATATTTAATGTAATTCATATTTACATTAAATATGTAATGTGAATCTAATTCACATTAACATATAAATTGTGAATCTCATGCACTATTGTCTCTCTCTCTAAGATATTGTGGACTTATCCACATTATCCATAATTATCGTGGATAGTGTTATCCATATTAATCCTATCCATGATAATTAAATCTAATTTAATTATCCTAGATATATCTATCCACATTTTATCTGTGATAATTAAATCCCACATAATTATCAAATTTCCGAATGCTTAGATAATATTGTTCATGGAACAATTCTTGAACTCTTTCAAGAATTGTGTGCCTTCTTCAGATACTTGGAGATAAGGTCAGGGCGATTGTATATGCCATGTATAGTGACTTGGATAATGAATTCTTTCTCATATCTAGATCTAGAAGACCTGTCAGAGCTGTGTAATCTATTTAGATTGAATATCTACTAGGAGATAAGGTCAGGGCGATTGTATATGCCATGTATAGTGACTTGGATAATGAAATTCTTTCTCATATCTACATCTAGAAGACCTGTCAGAGCTGTGTAATCTATTTAGATAGAATATCTAATCTTCTCACTGTATCCGAATCATATTCAGATTAATATTCAACATTTGGACTAAGATTAGATAATTAATCTACTGAGTGGAGTGAGGATAATGAGGTCCCTACAATCGGAAACTAGAAGTATAAATAAAAATGAAACACACATACCTCTTCAAATCAATTTGAGGATGTTAAAACAACCTAGGTATGGATTCCATGGGTCAGAGAAGTCTGATAATAATCTGACTTCCTATGATGAAGCTTCTGAGAATCATGACATGGAGAGATGGACGTTAGCAATAAAGTCTAAAGTAGACTTCTTGCACAAGTGTTGTGTATGAACCTTAGAGGATCCATCTATAGGGGTCAAAACCATTGGGTGTGAATGGAACTTTAAGAGAAAGAGGGAAGCTGATGAGAAGGTCAAGACCTTCAATGCACAACTTGTACTTGGAGAGAAGACATCGCTTGCGATGAGACTTTATCTCGAGTGATCATGCTTGTACCCATCGGAATATTGCTAACTATAGATACACAACTTGACTATGACATCTAGAAGATGGAAGTCAAGATTGCATTCCTTTATGAATACCTCAACGAGGATATTCATATGAAGTAGACCCAGGGTTTCATAGTTGAGGAATACAAGGTGTGCAAGATAAAATATGACATCTATGGACTCAAATAAGCTTATTATAGTGGAACATAAGATTTGATGAAAATTAGAAAATTATGATTTCAAACAGAATCTTGATGAATCATATGAATCTTAGTGGGAGTGTCATTGTTTTCATCATGTGAAATGTAGATAAAATCCTAATCATTTGAAATGATATAAAAATGATAATAGAGAGTTTTATCATCTGGTAATTCCATACCTTGAGATAAAAGATCTCAAGGATGTCTCTTAAATCTTAATTCTGAAGTTGTTCAGAAGCAAAGAGAAGAGGGCAATAGGGCCGTCACATTAGTGGTACATCTTGGACATATTCTACTTTAGAAAATTCCAAGGAAGGCTTATTTCCCTTAAGATATGGTACTAACCTATTTGAAGGGATAGAATCTCAAAGTATTGATGATGTAAATGCTAAAGATGCATGCCCTTGTGCATTAGTTGTAGGAAGCATGGTGTATGCTAGATGTGTACAAAAGGCTAGGTGTTTGCCATGCAGTGGGAGTGGCAAGTTGTTACCAATCTGACTATGGGGATAAAACACTTGATTGCAGTAATAGCAACATATTCAAAGACATAAGACTATAGAGATAGAGATCTCAAATTCTTATCTTTGAAAACTTAAGACTTTGTAGATAGTAATCTAAAAGGTCTTACATGTGTATACATTAAAAGACTTAAGGTTGTGTCTTAGTCTAAGGAGATAGAGATCTCCAGGCATAAGGGTATTCTGAGAAGGATAAATCCCTTAGTGGTTATAATAATTATTGAGTTGTGGTGTCAAAGGTATTGTAACTACTTTAACAAGAATTGAATATTGGTTGCATAAGATGCAATATTCGCATTGGATGTGAGTCCCTTTACTTCATTCTTATCTTGACTCTAAAAGAAGTCATCCTCTAAGAATTATATTCTTAGATATGAAATATTATAAGAATCTCAAGGTCATAAAGTAGGTATCCAATACCATCCTTTATATACCTAATGAAGTAGCACTACTTGCATCCATGTTTACGTTATGGGCCAAGCAACCATTGATCTGCAAGTGTCTCATAGGAGGCTTGGTTCCAAACCATAGTCTCTAGGAATTTTGAGCTTAGATTTGCTACAAATCTTATTAAGGATGTATATTGTTGTCTCTACCACATAAACCCAGAAACTAAGAGGTAATTATGCTAAGATTCATCATTGATCAAATCATGTCATACATGATCCAATTGCATCTCCCTACAACCTCACCGAGTTGAGGTGTATTAGGAAGAGCGAGATAGGTAGAACATTTCTTTCTCTATAACGTATTCTCTGATAGGTACTGGCTACTTGGGTCAGATCGAATTCTTTTCATCTTCCTTATAACTTTGATTCTCAACTAAAATTATGAAATCGTCAAACATTTCAAAGGTTTCTAATAGGTAAGTAAGAAATCTCATACCACAAACAATCATCAATGGATATCACATATTATTAATGTTCATTATGGTATAAATGCTCCACATACATCTATGAGTCTTGAATACCTAAACATCTTACACCATTATGAGAGAAGGGTGTATTGGACATTTTTACTTTAAATATAGTATTCACAAGTATGTAAGTTTTGAACTTTCAGACAATCAAAAGTTCTATCTCTTACAAGTCTATTGATCTTATCAACAAACATATGTCCAAGTCATTATCATAGATCATTGTTAAATGATCGTTATCCTCCTTTTGATCGTTTAAGGTTTAATTTCCAGTATTAGAAATGTCAATGAATCATTCATTAATATTATAATTTAATAGAATCCTCTAGATGCTGGATTACTATCTGAAATATATTCACCATAACTCATTACGATAGATCTATCTCAGAATGTATGTCTATTTCTAACAAGTTTATAAATGAACAATGAATCTATTCAAACATAAAATTATAGAGACATTCTCTAAGACTAAGGGCTCTCCCATTGGAAATATATAGTCTATATATCCAATGGACTCGTCGCAACAATTGCATCAAATTCCATGTGGACGACTATTAAACCTTAAAATCGAGTTTTCTAGTCTTCTAAAACATATGCAACCAATTGCAAGTGTAATTATAAGAACGAGATACAATTATCTGACTTTAATCTTATCTAATAAGTAAGTCAATTTCAATAATGACATGTAGATGTAGGATATGCTGATGCACTATCCGAGTCCTTCTCTAAGGATTCTAGATTGTCTAGTAGTCATACTATTAAAATATTAGCTTGTTGCAGTATTGACATTCATCCAACTCTTCGGATGTCATATGTGTGGAAGTCACTGAAGTACAATCAACTCTTTGACTATCCTTCTTACATGGGTCGGACCCATCCTTCCACTGCACCTCCTTGATCTATAAACAACCATTGTTTTAGGCAAAGGATCTCTTATGTTGCACAAGCCCCCAAGGAACTTCAATATAAGAATATTTCAACATTTATCTTTGCTTTATCTTATTTATACAATATGAATATTGTGAATCTTCATGAGATACTTAAGTTGAGATAATAGAATGATGACATTCATCATATATACATCCATCTTAACTCTTAAATACTTTGGTTTCAGTAGGCACTCAAATATTTTGAGTACATCATCTCCTATGAAGCTACCATTTTACATAATGTAGTGAACCATGTCATTCATGATTAAATGTTGAGAACACATATGTTTCCAAAAACATCTCCTTTAGTTTTATAAGGATCTTGACAATTACGATCTTCATCAACGTTTTACTTCCAAAGTACTCTCGATGTGAGATCAAGACTGTAGAGACATACAAACCTTAGGTTTTTGTCCTAGTGTCTATTTAATTGTCAACCCTCATTATCATGAGGAAACTTGCACATTGCATACACATACATAATGTGTTCAACTACAAGTACTACACCCTTGATCATGGATGCAATCCATAACACTAGTCATGATTGAGTATTGATTTGAGTGAATTTAATGCAAGTTATATGAAATAAGATAATTTTAATAAATATATTTACTATGATTAAGGGTGTTATTGTTTTAAATCAAAGTTGTATCGTTTTTTATTACCTTAGAAGTCCTTTCCTTTTTGAACATTCAAAGCATGAGGTATGCTTACCAAAGTACCATAAGCAAGATCTGAGATCTCCCTTCCATCTTTGTCACATACCAATAATATGAGAAAATGCAACTCAGGTGAAGGAAGTGGAAACTCTTTCTACCTTATAAGTCCAACTAGCATTTTCCAATTCGATCTTTGACACTCGAGCCCACAACCCCTAAGGTGATGTTGACTCATTGTCAATTGAATCAACCGTCAATAGGAACATAACTCGCTACTCACAATCCAACGCCGCCTCAATTATGTAGGGAATAATATTGGGGTCACTACATATACACCCTTACTCTTTCGAGATACAAAGAGCCTGATCCATGTACGCTTGTACGTCAGAGCTATGACTTTGCATAAGCATCTTCGTTATACAATCCATGGCAACAGAACCCTTAGCCTTGACATGAGATCATGGATGTAATCTTATGATCATCCATATCTCATTCAAAATTTGATTAATAATTTGGAATCATATTCTTATGATTAACACTTCCAAGGAAATCCAGTCTTAGTAAATATACTCTATGTATTTGAATTAGATTACATTAATTTAATCATATTAAATTAATCATCAATCCAATGCAATAATCAAATAATTTATTTTTCTTGATATTATTATATAGTGTACACCCTCACATAGCACAAATTAATTATTTCAATTAGTTGTTAGAGTGTGCCTTAACCGCGCATCATGCTATACTTCCTTGAAACGGATTCGGCACGTCACTCGAGTTATGCTAGGAGGGAGTATTTTATTGACATGCATGGTGGTAATTAAGAAACCAAACTAGCATACCCAGTCTAGACACCATCTCCATTCTAATTTAGAAAAAAGACAATTATGTTTATTTGTAGTAAGAGGTTTTATCGATCATATGGAATTGATGGCTCGCATGATGCTATATAATTATCACTAAAAAAATTATGCATTTTAAAATATTTTTAATGATCTTCATTTTCTAGTCATATCAAGCAATTAAGTTGTTTTGCATGGAAATTGCTGAACTACAAAAATTGTAGTTTCAAATATATGGTTTGTCATGAAACAATCATTCAACCAAGTTGTTGTTTGTCAATTATTTCTCTAAATAAGTGACATAACAATAAATCAAGGTAAATTTGTAATTTTCAAGATTTATTTTGAAGGATAAATATATTAAAAATATCATAAAAATAAATTCAACCATTTTCTGTTAAATTCTCAACATGTTTAATGTGTCTGTAATGTTTTTTTACTACAAGAAACAATAACTAAAAAGGATTTAGTTACAGATATGAGATTTCATGCAAAACAACACCACTGCATGAGCTTATTGATTTTAAAACGATGCCCATTCGATGCCAATAATTGGTGAATCTTTTGGGTACATATTTAGACATTATAAATATATTTATGTATCTAAAAAAATCATTCAAATAAGTCGCAAATAGTACCTTTTTCATATGAGAAAAAAATATACGAAAAAATATCTACGCTAAAACAACAAGTCCCCGTGCACCCGATATCCAAAACCTTGTTCCCTTAGGATTTGGATCATATCGAAGACCTTATACTAAGGCTCTGATACCATTTGAAGGGAGTGGATTTATTGAAAATCGACCTACGCATCATAGAAGCGTGGAGATTGCATTAAATGTGATCGAATTCAACTAGTCATACTAGTCAATGGGGTAGCAGAATTTCAAAAAAATCTATTAAACCAAATGACAGAGGAACCATTCCTATTAGGAGTGGAGCCTTCTCCTCTTTCTCAAATAGGGTGAACGACCATGATGGAGACTTTCTCCATGTTGCCGTCCACTCCTATTAGGAGTGGAGCCTTCTCTTGTTTCCTAATTGATGATATTCTCAATCTCAACATATTTTTCACATGTTGCAACAACTTATGTTGCTTGAATTTTCACCAAAATAATTCCACATTATTTTGTGATAATTCCAATCATGCCATTGATAATTATGAATGATATTCATCCATCTAATATTATATGTAATAACATTTATATTTAACTGTACAATGGGAATACAATTCACATTTAATTGTATAATGTGAATCAAATTCATATTAATTTATAAATTGTAAATCATATTTACAATCTCTCTCATTATATTATGAATGATACTCATAACGAGAGAAAGTCATCCTATTTCTTAGGAGATGTGTCCCCCGCCCAGTCTCGTAAATGATAGACCTCGTGTATGGAAGTTACTATTAAGATAATAAGTGGCAACCTATCTCTTCGCACTTATTTGTATAGGTTGTTGATGTCTAAGTTCCAGCTTGCAACTAGATTATAGGGCTTCCTTTCTTTCCTGTTGAGTGATGCAAGAGGAGGCTTCTATGAGGAGTGCTTCCCTACTTCCATAGGGCTAGGTCTCGAAGCAAGATTCTGTGGATGAGATCTGGTCCTCTCTCTTCTGTTTAACATTTATGATTATGTGGATAATGCTATCCATATTAATCACATCATGATAATTAAATCTAATTTAAACATTTTAGTTATCTCTCTATGTGTCCAAATAAATGTGAATAACATCCACATTATTAACCATAATTAAATCCTATTTAGTTATCAATTTTTCAATGCTCAGATATTGTTAACAATAGAAATATTCTTGAACTCTTTCAAGAACAATGTGCCTTCTTTGCAGATACTTGGAGATAAGGACTTGGTGACAGTATATTTCATGTATAATGACTTGGATAGTGACATCTAATCTTATATCCATATCTAGAAGACCTCTCAGACATGTCTGATCAAGTCAGACAAAATATTCAATCTTCTCATTGCATCTGAATCATATTCACATCAATAAAAAATATTTAGACTAAGATTGGATAACCAGACTAAGATTGGATAACCAATCTACTGAGTGGTCACTAAAATCCAAACATGTCTCATCACTCCCGTGGAATGGAAGCCTCGTGGTTGTATAATCGATTAAGATCACATCATCCTTGAGTATTCCTAATACCTGTACATCCTGCAAACTAGAAGGTCTAGAATAAACTCGAAGTTTTGATCTCTTTTGAATTGTCTTCTTCATGATTTTATCATTAAATTTCTCATTCGATCATTGGAATAGGGTATTGATCATATGCCTTCCAAAAGCATGTATCTTACCTTCAAATCCTGTGTTATTTTCAAAATAAGACAACCAACATTGGAATTTGATTTATCCCAATATCTCATGAGTGATCTCATATCTTCCGATTAAGTAGTGAACCTGTATGATCCCATTGAGAGATCGCATTACTCACATGCCCTCGTATGAACACCAAGTCACCGTCGTATAGACCTTGATTATGTCATCAATCTAATGGTTTGCCTAATGTACATACTTAGACGTATAGTAATATATCTCTCTCCAGTCAGAGGATGCGTGCCTATATGAGACAACATACGAAATAGGTCTTAATTTTCTCGATCTCGTTAAGTCAACACTTTGACCTAACTCATCCAATACCTTCGAATCTCTATTCCTAAGCAGACGAACTACATCAAGAGGCTCATTAGATGCCAACCTTTGGAGTAAGGATTGTCATCTCCTTCCCAAGTTGGAGATCCCTTCATGATAATCACTTGACACTGTGGTTGAGTATTCAATCTAACTCTTTATATATTCAAACCTACACCAACATTTATGATCCAACCTTTGGATCAATAACTGTATGATATCAAGATGACCATGGTACATAACCTTAATTATACTAAAGGAGCTATTATGCAAATAAGTTATTCTTTTTTTTCAGATTAAGGAGAGAATTGTAATAACTTTTATTGCACAATGGCTCTCCATGGGCTCACATGTCCAACAATCTCCCACTAGACCAAAAAGCCATTAATGGGCTAATCTTTAAACCCACACCCATGTGCTAATCATAAGCTACTTAAGAAAATTAGCTTGGTAAGCTGTCCAGTCACTTTTTCCTCGAGAGATTATGGCAAGTCCTTTTACAGACTTGCATATCTCCTAGTAACAATGCTTGCATCTAATGCAAATATTGCTTCTTATGCAACCATATCCAGTCTTTGTTAAAGTAGTTACAATGCCTTTGACACCACATCTCAATAATTATTATAACCAGTAAGAGATTTATCCTTATTAGAATAACCTTATGCCTAGATATCTCTATCTTCTTAGACTAAAACATATCCCTAAGTCTTGTAAGGTATATGCAGGCAAGACCTTTTAGATTATTATCTATAAAGTCTTAAGTTCTTAGGGAGAAGATTTTGAAATCACTATCTCTAAAGTCTTGTGTCTTTGAAGATGTTGTTATTATTGTAATTAAGTATTTTATCCCCATAATCGGATTTGTAACAACTTACCACTCCAACTGCACCTGGCCTTTTGCACACATCTAGTATACACCGTGGTTAAATGATGCACAAGGTCATAGAACTTTAGCATTCACATCATTAAAACTTGAGTTGTTATCCCTTCAGATAGGTCAATACCATATCTTAAGAGAAAGAAGCCTTGGAAGTTTCCAAAGTGGAATATGTCCAAGATGAACCACGAATGTGACGGTCCCATTGCCCTCTTCTCTTTGCTTCTAAACAACTTCAGAATTAAGATCTAAGAGGCATCTTAGAGATATTTTATCTCAAGATATGGAATAACTATATTATAAAATACTTTATTATCATCCTTATATCATTAGTGATTAAGATTTATCTACATTTAGCACAATGAACACAATGAAACTCCCACTAAGCTTCATATAGTTCATCAAGATTTTGTCTGAAATCATAACCTTGATAATTCCATCAAATTTGATGTTCCAACTATAAGAAGCTTAATTGAGTCCATAGATGGAGTACTATAGCTTGCACACCTTACCTTCCTCAACTATGAAACCCTAGGCTACTTCATATGAATATCCTCATTGAGATATTCATAAAGGAATGCACTACTGACTTCCATCGTCTAAATGTCATAGTCAAGTTGTGCATCTATAGTTAGTAATATTCTGATGGGTACAAGCATGATCAATGGAGAAAAAGTCTCACTGCAAGCGATGTCTTCTCTCCATGTACAAACCGTGCTTTGAAGATCTCTACCTTCTCATAAGATTCCATTTATCTCTTGAAGATCCATTCACACTCAATGGGTTTGACCTCTATAGGTGTACCCTCGAGGGTCCATACACAACACTTGTGCATGGAGTTTACTTTAGACTTTATTTCTAACATCCATCTCTCCATTATATGATCCTCAGAAGCTTCATCATAGGAAGTCAGATCATTGTCAGACTTCTCTGACACATGGAATCCATACCCTCTAGTTGGTCTTACCACCTTCAAACTGATTTAAAGAGGTATGAGTGTTTCATCTTTAATTATCCTTCTCGTTTCTGATTGTAGAGACCTCATTATCCTCCTAGGATTCGATGCGTCTTTCTACTTCATTCTTATCTTGAATTTTAAGGAAGTCATCCTCTAAGAATCATATTTTAGAGATGAAATCTTTTAAGAATCTCAAGGTCATAAAGTAGTTATCCAATACCATCCTTTATATACTTAATGAAGTAGCACTCTCTAGTGCAAGATTCCAACTTACTTGCATCCATGGTTACATTATGGACGAAGTAACCCCGAATCCTCTAGTGTCTCACACTAGGCTTGGTTCCAAATTATAGATCTCAAGGAGCTTTGAGTTTAGATTACCTTAGAATCTTATTAATGATGTATATTGTAGTCTCCACTACATATACCCAGAAACTAAGAGGTAGTTATGCTAAGATTCATCATTGACTAAATCATGTCATACATGATCCAATTGTGTCTCCCTGCAACTCCATTGAGCTGAGATGTATTAGGAGGAGTGAGACAGGAACAACATTCCTTTATCTATAAGGTATTCTCTGAATTTATCTGATAGGTATTGGCTACCTGGGTCAGATCAAATTATTTTCATCTTCCTTTTAACTTCAGTTCTCATCCAAAATTGTGAAATCTTTGTACATTTCAAAGATTTCTAATGGGTAAGTAAGAAATCTCCTACCAAAACATCATCAATGAATATCACATATCATTAATGTTAATTATGATATAGATGCTCCACATACATCAATATGTTTGAGGTCTTGAATACCCCTGCATCTTACACCATTCCCAAAGAAGGGTGCATTAGACATTTTTACTTTGAATATAATATTCACAAGTATGTACATTTTGAACTTTCATATAATCTAAAGTTCAGTCTCTTACAAGTCTATTGATCTTATCAACAGATATATGTCCAAGTCATGATACTAGATCATTGTAAATAATCGTCATCCTCCTTTTGATTTTTAAGGTTTAATTTCCAGTATTAGGAATGTTAATGAGCCATTCATTAATATTATAATTTAATAGTGTCCTCTATATGTTAGATTACTATCTAAAATATATCCACCATAACTCTTTATTATAAATCTATCTCAAAATGCATGCTTATTTCCAACAAGTTTAGAAATGAGCAATGAAACTATTCAGATATCTAGGTCATAGAGATATACTCTAAGACTAAGGGCTATCCCATTGAAAATGCGCAGTCTATCTATCCAATGGATATCATTGCAATAATTGCATCAAATTCCACGTAGATTACTATTAAACCTTAAGATCAAGTTTTCCGATCTTCTAAAACTTATGTAACCAATTACAAGTGTTATCAGAACAAAGAGATACAATTATCTGACTTTAATCTTATCTAATAAGTAAGTCAACTTCAAGATGATATGTAGATGTAGGATATACTGATATACTATCCGAGTCATTCTCTAAAGATTCTAGATTGTCTGAATAGTCATACTATCAGAATATTAGCTTGTTGTGGTATTGGCAATTATCCAACTCTTCGGATGTCATGTGTGGAAGTTGTAGAAGTATAATCAGCTCTTTAACTCTGCCTCTAACAAGGTTGGACCCATGCTTCCATTGTGCTTCCTTTATCTATAAACAACTATTGCTTTAGATAAAGGATCTCTTAAATTGAACATGCCCCCAAGGAACTTCAATATAAGAATATGTCAACGTTTGTCCTTGCTTTATCTTATTCATACAATATGAATATTATGAAGCTTCATGAGAGACTTAAGTTGAGATAGTAGAATGATGACATTCACCATATCTATATCCATCTTAACTCTTAAAGACTTTGATTTAAGCAGACACTCAAACATTTTGTGTACATCATTTCCTTTGGAGCTACCATCTTGCATAATACGAACCATGTCATTCATGATTAAATTTTGAGAGCACAAAACATCTCCTTCAATTTTATAAGTATCTTGACAATTACAATCATCATCGGCGTGTTACTTCCAAAGTACACTTGATGTGAGATCAAGACAGTAGAGACATACAAACCCTAGGTTGTTGTCCTACTATCTATTTAATTATCAATCCTAATTATCATAAGAAAACTTGCACGTTGCAATCACATACATTATGTGTTCAACTGCAATGACTACACCATTGATCATGGATTCAATCCATGATACTGGTCATGAATGATCGATTGGGTGGGTTTAATGATTGTTATCTGAAATAAGATAATTTTCATAATATATTTACTTTGATTAAGGTTATTATTGTTTTAAATCAAAGTTGTTTAGCTTTTTATTACCTTTAAAGTCCACTCCCCGAAATTTCAAAGAATGAAGTGTGCTAATCAAAGTACCTAAAGTAAGATCCGGATCTCCCTTCCACCTTTGTCACACCCCAATATATGAGAAAATGCATCTTGAGTAAATGAAGCAGGAACTCTTTCCACCTCATAAGTACAACTTGCATTTTCCAATTCGGTTTTTGACACCCAAGTCCATCATCCCTAAGGTGATGTTGACCTATTGTCAATTGAATAAACAATCAACAGGAATAGAGCTTACTATGTACAATCCAATGCACCTCAATTATATGAGGAACAACATTGGGGTCACTACACATATGAACTTACTCTTTCGATAAGCAAAGAGCCCGATCCATGTGTTGTATGTCAGATCTATGACTTCACATAGGCATCTCCGTCATACAATCCATGGTAATGAAACCCTTCACCTTGACGAGAGACCATGGATGTCATCTTATGATCCTCCATATCTCATTTGAATTTAGATTAATCATTTAGAATCATATTCTTATGATCAACCCTTCCAAGGGAAATCCCATCTAATTAATATTAGACCATGCATTTTAATTCGATTACATTAGCTTAATCATACTAAATAATCATCAATCTAATTCAACCAATAAATAGTTTAATTTGCTTGATACTACTATATAGTATACACGCTCACATAGTACAAATTAATTAGTATGATTAGTTGTTAGAGTATGCCTTAACCACACATCATGCTATACGTCCTTAAAATAGATCCGGCCAAATGCTCGAGTTATGCTAGGAGGGAGCATTTCCTTGACATGAAAACCAAGCCAGCATACCCAGTCTAGAACCATCTCCATTTTAATTTAGAATAATACAATTGTGTTTATTTTTACTAAGAGATTTTATCGATCATATGCAATTGATGACTGATATGATACTATATAATTATCACTCAGAAATTTAGGCATCTTAAAATAATTTTAATGATCATAATTTTGTCATATCAAGCAATCAAATTGTTTTGCGTGGAAATTGCTGAATTATAATAATTGTAGTTTCCAATTTATGTTTTGTCTTGAAACAATCATCTAATCGAGTTGCTGTTTGTCAACTATTTCTCTAAATAAGTGATATAACAATTAATCAAGGTAAATTCATAATTTTCATGATTTATTTTGAATGACAAAGATATTAAAAAACATCATCAAGATGATTCAATCATCTTCTGACCATTCCCACTAAATGTCACATATCTTGGGCAAACATATTCAGAATCGTGTGAAATAAATTTGAACGGCTTGTTGATTTAATTCTTAAAATATTTAACTTTTTTCTAATGTGTTTCATGACAGGAAAATAATAAATAAAGTTTGTTTAGTTACAGATCTGAATATTCATGCAAATGCAAAATCAAGAACACTGCACGAACTTATTGATTTTAAAATGATACATGTTTGATGCCAACAATGGGAGAATCTTTTGGGGAAATATTTATACAATTTAAATACATTTAATTATCTATTTTTTCACACATGGCACAAATAATTCCTTTTCATATGAGTAAAAAAACTATACCAAAAATATCTATGCAAAAATAACAAGTCTCGCGCACCCGATATCAAAATCTTGTTCCCTTAGGGTTTGGATCACATACAAGACCTTTCACCAAGGCTCTGATACAGGTTTATCCTTAATCTCAATATCAAATTCTTGGAATAGAAGGATCCATCTGGTAAGACGAGCTTTGGCATCCTTCTTAGACATTAGGTACCGGATGGCGGTGTGATCAGTGTAAATAGTCACTCTAGAGCACTGTTACTAGGAGATATGCAAGTTTGTAAAAGGACATGGCATAGTCTCTCAGGGACAGAGTGACTAGTCATCTTATCAAGATATTTTTTCTAAATCGCTAATGATTAGCACATGAGTGTGGGTTTAAAGAGTAGCCAATTAATTATTCTTTGGGCATGTTAGCCCACGGTGAGCCATTATGCAATAAAATTTATTGTGTTTCGCTCCTTAATCTGAAAATGAATAATAAATTATTTTCATAATAGGTCCTTAGTACAATTAGGGTTATATACCATGGCCATCTTGATATCATTCAATTATTGATCCAAAGGTTGGATCATAGATGCTAGTGTAGGGTTGAATATCTAAAGTGTTAGATTGAGGACTCGACTAAACTGCCAAGTGATTATCAAGAAGGGTTCTCTAACCAGAGAAGGAGATGGAAATTTTTACTCTAGAGGCTGACATCTGACCGACCTCTTGATGCATGTCCTCTGCATAGGAATAGAGATTTAGAGGTGTTGGATGAGTGTGGTCTAAGAGTTGATTTAACGAGATCGAAATAACTAAGAGCTATGTTGTATGTTGTCACGTATAGGCACGCATCCTCTGGCCAGAGACATATGTATTACTATATGTCTAAGTGTGTAAATTGGACATACCATTAGGTTGATGACCTAATCAAGGTTTATACAATGACGACCTGGTGTGCATACGAGGGCATATGAGTAATGTGATCTCTCAATGTGATCATACAGGTTCACTACTGAACTGGAAGACATGAGCTCACTCTTGAGATAGTGAGATAAACAGAATTCCAACGTTGGTCATCTTATTTTGGAACAAGACAGGATTTGAAGGTTCGATATATGTTTTTGGAAAGCATTTGATCGATACCTATTCCCAATGATCGAATGAGAAACTTAATGATAAAACCCTGAAGAAGAATTCAAAAGTGATCAAAACTTCGGGTTTATTCTAAGTCTTCCAGTATGCGTGATGTACAGGTTTTGGGAATACTCGAGGGTGATGCGATCTTAATCGATTGTAGAACCATGATGCTTCCATTCTGAGGGAGTGATGAAACAAGTTTGGATTTTAGTAACTCCACTCAGCAGACTGGTTATCCAATCTTAGTCCAAGTTTTGTATATTGATCTGAATATGATTCGGATGCAATGAGAAGATTGGATATTCTGTCTGACTTAACAGGATATGAGATTAGATCTCATTACTAAGTCACTATACATGGAATATAGAGTCGCCCAGTCCTTATCTCCAAGTATCCGCGGAGAAGGCACATTGTTCTTGAAAAAGTTCAAGAATAAATTTGACAATATCTGAGTATTGTAAAATCGATGATTAAATAGGATTTAGTATAATTAATAATGTGGATGCAATTCACATTATTTGTAAACATGTAGAGAGACAACTAAGATAATTAAATTGGATTTAATTATCATAGATATGATTAATATGGATAGCACTATCCACAATAATCATAAATATTACAAATATGATTCATAATATCATAAGAGAGATTTAATTGTAAATATGGTTTACAATTTATAAGTTAATATGAATTTGATTCATATTATATAATTAATTGTGAATTGGATTCATGTTTTATAATTAAATGTAAATGTGATTTACATTTAATATTAGATCGATGGATATGATTCATAATTATCAATAGCATGCTTGGAATTGTCACAAAATAGTTTGGAATTGTTTTGGTGAAAATTCGAGCAACAAAAGTTGTTGCAACATGTGGAAAATATGATGATATTGAGAATCTCATCAATTAGGAAAGAGGAAAAGGCTATACTCCTAATAGGAGTGGATGACCACATGGAGAAAGTCTCCATGGTGGTCGTCTACCTATTTAGTAAGAAGCCTCTCCTCCTTCCTATTATTCCACATGTAATTGATTTAATGGAAACTAAATTTATTGAAGAATATATTCAATATTCTTTATTTCTTTAAATTAATTAATTATTGTGAAAATTGTTGCAACAAAATGCAGGCCATTGATTTTGAATTAGGAGTGCATCCTAGCCATCCAATTTGGTATAAGAGAATGGACAACCCTATGCTCATTTTTACAACAATTCAACACACAAGTTGGAGTAACAAAATCTCTCTCTCCCTCTCTATACACATCCATAGGTGTTGAGATGGTTGAGATAAGGATCCTAATGTCTTGTTTGGAGGGGAATGTGGTGTCCGACAAGTCAGATCCGGCAATCATCGTATCGACACGTATATCAGATCTCAGAGCCTGAATCAATCAATCAGATAAGCAATCAACCCACAATAAGTATATGAAATGAAAAACATATGAGGTGAAAATTTTTAATTTCTTTTTTATTTTTAAAATATAATATATATTTATCTGTAATAATAATATAGCTAATATAATTGATATAAAGTATATAAAGTATATATAGAGTTTTATATTTTTAAATATGTTAAAAATAGTCAAAATTCAAAAAAGAAAATTTTTAGATTATTAATATTTTTCTCTATTTTTTGGTAATTTTTAGGTATTTTTTATATTTTTTTATGTATTTTTAAAGTATTAAAATGTACAAAACAACGAGAAAATGCTGAATGTTTTGGAGTTTTAAAAATAGGTGTTGGTCTCAAAATTTCGTAAACCTGATTTTAAATATATCATATATAATAAAAAATATAGAACAAAAAGCAATATTTTCTATAGTTTTTAAGATTTTTTTCTTATTTTTATAATATTTTTAGGCTTTTATAACTTTTATAGTTTTCTTTAATGTCGAAATTTTCAAAGTTGATTTTCTACTTTTTTTTAATTTTAATATTTAGATAATGAAAAAATGGCTCCTTTAGATTTTTAATAAATTGGAAAGTACAAGAAATGCCAATAAAAAATGGGCATGAATAGACTATGCATCAGGCGTTTAAGGTATTTTTCCCAACATTTATCAAGCATGAAAGCTATTTCATAAAAATAAATATGTAAGAAATAAAAATACAACCTAGCAGGGGGATAGTTGTAATAAAATTAAATGTCAGGTACTTGCATGCTATTTTTTCAAAATATAACATTATTTATACAACTTTTAGTACTAAATTTAAATACCCAAACACAGTGGGACTGCGTGCAAAATAACCAGGCCCTCATGCATGCAGGCATGTGAGGTGAACTGGAAGAGGACCAAAGTGCAAATATTACAAAGTTCATGTTCCTATTTATATTATAGAAATATTTAACTTAGTATATAATTTACATGACTATTTAATAAATACAAAATGTGGTGGGGGCTCTTTGATATTTACCCGTAGGCACGTTGATGAATGGTTGGGGTGGCGCCACGTCGGTGACACTTAAGATGATCGGGAGGCACAGAAGAACAGTCGTTCGCCTCGAGATTAGATGACCCATATTAGATTCGGTCTGCACTGTGAATCCAACAATGCTCGAGTGCCTTGCAATAACACTCAAGAACACTAGAGGGGGCTTACTTCGATCGCTCCTATCTTGCAGCTCCAACTGTCTCCTTCGGCTCTGACAAGCTCCTTAGCATCATGTAAGCCATTCGAATTTGCAGGAGGTCTTAAATGAGTATAGACCCCATGGATAGGGTCCTGGAGCTCAAAGGTACCTGTAGGTACTTATAGGCTTCGAATCCTCACTCTAGGTGGCTGCCAGGATGCTTTGCCTGCACAAAAATATAGAGGGGCATGAGAGGGTCTCTCTCGACCCTTTGTTGAAGAAGGAAGCGCAATGGAATGGGTGGGTGAGTGAGCCCCGATGATGGGCGGCAGAGGGAGCTCGCTTAGAGCTTGATCTGTGTAGGATCAAGGGGGAAAGTTGGAGCTATGATGGAGAAGGTGACATGGATGAAGATGGTGGCGATTTTGCAAGTCGAGGACTGGTGAGTCATGATGAATTAGAGCTAGAGCACGAATCTCCAGCAATTGAAGATCTAGAAATTACTCTAACTATGGTTTGATTGCATAAAGGGAAAGCTAAACTAAGATGCGGAATGAAAACTACACTAGAAATGACAAGAAATACATCTAAAATTTGGAGATTCTAGGGAGCAGATAGCTCTGCCAAGAACAAGGTCTCCGGTGAGATTGGATCTCCAATTAACCTCCCTTATCCATGCCGACAAGGGCTGGGAAGCTCCTTTTGTCAATAGGAACACAACTCAGAGGTTTTCCATTGGGGTTACGAGAGGGAAATGGGATCAAATTTCAAAAGAGGGTGATGGTCTTTATTTGTGGACAAGGCTTTTTGGGCAAAGGGACTGGTCGATTGCGTGAGAAAAAGCGGAATTTGGTGGAGTCTAGATGGCGGGCGTGGGTTAGGGAGATGAGGACTACAAGATGGGGGTTGCTCGAGGATTATGGAGTGATGGAGGAAGGGAAAGAAATTGGAGAAGGTCGGCGCTTCACATGAGTCTGACAGAAGTCAGAATGGAGAAGGATAGTTGACCCTAGGGTCAACAATCCTTGCGTTATGGTTGGTCCACGTGGACCAACCAGAAAAATGCTAGGAATAAATTCCTTATAAAATCAATAATAAATAAAAATTAATTTATTAAATAAAATTCATAACATGAAAAGTGTTTCTTATTTTATGTACAATTTTATAAGTATTTTTGTTCATTTTTACGATACTATTTATTAGGTGACAATATTTACATGTATATACATAGGTATAGTTATCTATATTTCAAGTATTTTGTTTTTATTTTGTATTCTAGATTTTATTATTATATGTAAATATTTTATATATTTATAATATATTTAAATTCATATTTACAAATTTATTTTATTTTCTGAATTTATTTATATACTTAGATAAATAGGGGTATATATATTATAGGTATAGTATGCCTATATATTTTATATATTATAGGTATAGTATGCCTATATATTTTAGTACCTTATATTTGCATCATAGGATTTATTTGCGATTGAATAACATGTATAGTTTGTAAGATCAAATTTTTGAATCACTTATTTAATTAACTTGATCTTTAACCAACCTAAAAGACTCTTAAATTGGATTTGATAAATAGTAATTAAGGGACTTATTCACTTGCGGTACATATTTAATTTCAGGAGCATTACTTATGCATTTGTGTGTAATTTTGTGCATTTCATTTTGTAACATTATGTTAATCTAACTTGCAATATAAAACCTCAATAAAAATACATGCATTCACATTGGTGTACACTCTTGACCTACATACACTTTAAGTAACTTAATTATGTGTTTAAACTTTAATTAGATAGACTAATACGCTTGCATCCTTGTGTTTAACACCAGACTTAAACATGTTAATTAAACTAAGCTCACTTCATTGAGATTCTTAGCTTGATTATGATCAATAGTTAATCAATTGTATTACAACGAAATCATATTAAGATAACCGGTTAGCATTTAATCATGTGGAAATTGATGAATATCCATTCATTCATCTTTATTCTTTCATATTGGATATAAAACCCTAATAAAATATATATAAATATCACTAACTTGCATGAATTAACATCCTAACATTAATATATAAATAGTGTATAAGTATATGTATTTAAACCTAGAATAAAATAATAACGAAAATAAAAGAAAAATAAAGAAGGTATCTACGATACTGACTGACCTTGAACTCCGAGACCAAGTCAAATATTGACTAGGTCGATCAGGAATAAAGTAGGGGGAAATATGGTGAAATAATGTACAGAAATACAAAGAAAACCCTAATTTTTCTAAGTACAATACATTTTGTAAATAGCCCAAATTTATACTAATTTATTTATCACCATATAAACTTCAAATAATAATGGGTTTAACACCAAACTTGTACATAATCATGTATAGAAATAAGAAAATTATTGACAAAAATAAATCATGCACAAGTCACTAAGTACACTCAATTGAAAAGCTGCAAATCAAATTTCAATGATTAATATCTTCTTCATATGAACTTAAAATGAACCAAACTCACCTCCATTTTATTTTTAAATCGAATTATCAAGATGCAAAAGCCATCTAATTGGGGTACTATGGTACTTGTACATATGTATATGAGCCATTATATTTTATTTTGTATATATGTTTAGTCTCCTTAGATTTTTAATCATTATACACATTATATAATATCTATTAAAAATACAAATACAAATTAAAAGCACTAAAAACTACTAAAATAATTAACAAACACTATTATACATGTATAATGTACCTATGTTATTGAAATGCTTCCCACTACCCTTGTTAATTCTATCAAATTAATGGTCAAATTAATTATCGTTCATTGCAGTCAGATAGTAAGAGCAGGTCAAAAACCACTTTTAATTAAAGCAAGTTAATCTCGAGCGGCAAAATTTTTTTACTTGGGAAAGCCCAAGGTCGAACTCAGGGAGGCAGTTGTCTCCTTAGGTAGATTTTAAGCAAGTTCCAAGGTTTGATTTTCAGAGGATTTTTTTATTTTTTTTTCAATATTTTATGCAAGACACATGCACAATCCAGCCAGTTTACAAGTTAATTCAGATAAGTTATCAAATCCAGTCCAAAAATTATGAAACTTGGCCAGATGATGAAATGCAATGAAATTAAGGTCCTTTATTTTTTAGATTTTTCTGACACTAAATGAATTTACGGTGAATTAAAAAATAAATGCAAGGTGATTTAGACTAAATTAATTTTAATAAATATCAAATCACAATATTTTTTAGAAACAAAAATTATTCTAGATAGATCTGAAGGTGAGGAATCCAAGAAAATTATTAAACCTAAATTTCTATGTGAAATGATCCAATTAAAAATTAATTAAGGTAATCACAAAATGATTTATTTAGGCCTCGAGATGTGTGCAATTGAGATGAAATTTTTACGTAATGTAAACCTAATTATCTAGATGTAATGTGATTTTTTGGGTATTTTTGGAGTCGCAGAGAAATTACAATCAATTAAGAGGCATAAATGTGCAAAATATAGCAAAATTCAACCAATTAATTAATAGGAAAATCCACTGATATTACAAAAATGTGCCAAGTGTTACATATGGAAGAGGACAATGTAAGCTACATAATGCAATTTTCAATTGAAAAATGAATTAAAATGAGTGCCTAAATATGCGTGTAAGGACAAGAGGAATAAATGCAATTACAAGAATTAAAATTGATAAAATAAAACGTGTCGACAGAGACCAATATGCAATTACCTATAATGCTGAGGGAGTGGATGCATTTTTTCCACAGAATACGTGCTCCTCACGTGGGGTCTCCTAGTAGGGACTGAAATGCAAATCTGGAAACCTCTGAGGGCCTCGATGCAAATAACCCAGGACGCACGTGCGGGTCACGTGGGGGTTGATGAATCCCAAATTCATCACTCTAAATCTCGTTTATTAAGCTCCATTCCCTCAAAATCATCAGCATTTCTGCATTTATTCTGTATAATTAGCATTCATGCATGTTTTCATAAGAATTGCATTTTAGCATTAATTTTTGCACAAAATAAAAGCCAAAAATCCAAGCCACAGTTGACCTGTAAATAACCTCATTTCCCTGATTTTTAACTCCTTCATGCTAACTCCGAATGACATAAAACCACCTCCACTGTGTTTATATCACTAACAAAAATAAATAAAAAATACAAAAAAATCACTAACCTTGTTGAGTGGACCAAAAACCCAAACCCTAGTTTCAGGATTTTCGGACTAAAAGCCCCATATCTTCCCCATCCAGTGTCCGATTTGATTGTACTCACTTTTGAACTAATGCACATTCAATTACCTCCAAAACAAGACCAAGTTCAAGTGAATCGGAGCTCGTATGTGGAAGTTGGGTTTTGGGCCTCTTTTGTACATTGTATATTTTAGCGGTTTTCTGACCTATATTTTATGTACATATTCTCTTTATTAATAAAAATAAAAAAAATAGATTTAGATGTCTTTTATTTATCTTTTATTTCTCTTTATTTTTCTGGACTTTTATCTTGTTTAAAAATGACAAAAAAATAGAAAACCCAAAAATCAAGGTATTTTATGTACATAGGATACCCCAAAAATTCACTTTTTACATTTGATCGATTTTGGTTTGATGTCTTCATGAAAGTTGTAGATCTCGTCGAGCGAGCATTTTTCGTGAAGGAACTTTTTCGATCCGAGGTTGTTTACTATTTCTTTTCGATTTTATAAAGTATTTAATTTTTGATTTTTCTGGTGCCGACACGTGGCATCCCCAGAGGCCGCCATGTGTCAGCGTTTTTTGGGTTTTTCTTTATTCATTTTTAATAAAAAATAATATTAGCGGCCGCACGTGCCCTGCACGTGCCTCCCAGCATGTGCTCCGTACGTGCCTCGCCCCACTCTCTTGCCCCGCCACATGGAGCATCCACGGCTGTTCGGTCAGCGGCCGATCGAACGGCCGCGGGCCTCGTCTTCCTCCCAATTCCCTCCTCCGAAACCTCCACCGCCACCTCTGCTAACTTCGCAACTGCCGCACCTGCCCTCTCCAGCCGTCGCCCTGCTATCCTCGCAACGGTCAACCTACTCCTGTTCATCTCGCAACTCCATCGCCGACTCCCTCACCGGCCGCTTGTCCTTCGTGCCCTATTTAAAAGCCTCGACCACCCCCAGTCCAAGGCATCCGTCGTTCAATCCCCAAGAGACCCTCTCCGATAGTGACAGTCCGGCGTACCCTCCTCCGTCGGCGTGATCCAAGGTCGGCAGACCTTGTCGCAGCTTCACCGCGAGCAGCTGCCGTTCTCCGGCCTACACCGCCGCCAAGCTTCTCCGTCCAGGTAGCCTCCTTATCTCTCTCTCTCTATCTATCTATCTCTCTCTCTATCTTCGTCGCTGCACGGTGCTTCTCCGACTTCTCCATCATCTTCGTCGGTCCACCGTCAACGACAACTCCGCCGACCACAACTGCTACTCCGCCTTTGCATCGAGCTCCACCGACAACGACGATCCCAACGACTTCGTCTTCGACTGCCTCCTCCGCCAACCTCCGCTTCACCGCCCCCCCCCCCCCCGGTCGTTTGTCGGCCAATCTCGACTCCGCCACAACAACGCCATCGCCAACGCGAGTACTCAGCCAACCTTCATCGACCTCCAGTTCCACCGCCTTCGCTCCGCCAGGAGAGGCCGAGCTTCTCCGCCTCTGCTCCTTCATCGCAGCGCCACCGGGCGTGACGCCCTAGGACCCAGCACGCGTGAGGCGCGTGCATGGGGAACGTCACCCGTATGTCACCCAAGTCACGTGCCTGGCACGTGATCGTGGGAAAATTACAGAAGACCCCCCGGGCGTTCATCTTATTGCACATCTGCCCAATCAACCAAGAGTCACGTGCTGGGCACGTGACTCCTTGGACAAATTGCAGGCTCACCCCCGAAACTCCTAGTAATTGCACTTAGGCCCCCACTGCACTTTTCTTATTTATTTTATTTATTATATTTACATTTATACCCATGTATTCCCCTTAGTTTTTGAACCTCTTCTAGACATGATTTTATTATTCAGAAAATAGCATGATGTTCATCTCTTAATTCTCTACATTTTGAGATGTTGTGGATATTTTTGTGATTGGCGGGTAATTAATGAATAATTATTTTGTGGAAATTTACATATTTTGCCCATTTTATGCTCTAAAATTCATATTTGATTTACCGTGACTCTAAAAATCCCCGAAAAATCTAACATTGTAGAGATTATTGTGCTTAACATTGTGCCCAAAAATATTTGCATTTGCATTCATAATTTGCTCTGTAAAAATCATTTTGCGTATTTCAGTATTTATTTTTTAATAGGTATTAAACCCTACATTTTCGAGGTCTAGGATTATTCTGAGATCAATCACTCGTGATAGATCTTAGATAATTTTATTTCTTGAAAATAAGTAGGTTTAATATTTATTATAATTAAATATTGAAAACCATTCTGTTTGCATTTAAAAATTCATAAAAAATTCATATTCATCCAAAAAATTCCAAAAAGATTATAGTGCATTCATTTTGTCATAATTGACATTGTGGCCAAGTTTCGTATTTTTCGAACATCGTTTGATTGAAATTTATATTTTAGTCCCTAAAATAAGCCGAAATTGCATCTCGCATCCCTTATTTGCATTTAAAAAATTTCAAAAAAAACCGTATTGAAAACCGAACACGAAATTGGATAGTCATAATTCTATGTTGTTCCTTTGCCTCCTTCTGATCGACCTTGGGACTTGCCCAAGTAAAATAAATATAAAACCACTCAATTAAAATTGATTAAATATTTGTGGTTATTTCATGACTGTTTCCGATCGCCGCCTACAATGAATGACACATAAATTATTTTCACGACAATTAAAGCAACTCCTTAAAATCGCGCATTCCGGGCACGTCAGATGGCGCCGTTGTCGGGGAGGCAAACGGCTTAGTTTTGTGTTTTGAAAATTCTTGTTCAGTTTTTTCGCATTCGGGTAGTCTGACCCCCAAATTTTTCACTGTAAATCCCATTTTATTTCCTGCATTTATTTTTTAGCATTTATTTCACTTATTTTATTTTTGATTATTTTCTGAGTCACTCTCTTACACATATCTCTCTTATTTTTCTTGTGAGGTACCCTGCGTACGTGGAGCGATTTTTCAAGAAACTGACGCATCTTCACTGACATTCGAAGAAGCCGTAATTAAATTAAGATCGAGTCAAGTCGTGAGAGAGCATAGAGTCTAGGTTTTAAATTTCTACAAATTTCAATTTCTGCTCATTTACAGCAATGTCCGATTGGACTCTCGCGTGTGTAAAAAGACTCTGAACTCTCCTTGTGGTGTGTTGTGGCATGTTTCACTCTCTAGTGAGGGTGGGGCCCAACTTGAGTGGTGATTAGGATAGACCTGCACATACGGTTCTCAGAGCATTTTTTTATTGTGCTCGTAGGATCTTAAGCCACATTGCACGTTAATCGATAAGCACATAGATCGTTCAACTTAGCCAAATTTAAACTCAATTCTTCCCCGCTAATAGAACTTTCTGCTTAGGTGTGGTTTTTCATCGGCTTGCATTTCATATAGAATAATTTTCAATTCTTGTATTGCATCCCACATGAAGATTGCGAGGATTCACTGTAAGTCTTCAAACTGAGCATTCATCATAGTTTTCCGCGTGCATCGGCTTTTCCCAAATTTCTCCCTCTTGTTTTATCACATAAATTCTAAAGGAAATTGGGACTGGACGGTAGACGTGTATTTGTGCTTATCTAAATTCTTCAGTGATCACCTAATTAAAAGTGGGACTACTAAATATAGTCGATTTTAAGAACCCATAAAATCAAGAATTTTTGCAGGAGAGCAACCCCGTCATTGTTTGTTTGCTTGAGCGAGAGAGCGACCCGCACACTAGGATAGAGCTACACCCTAACTCTTCTCAGACTACTATCTTGAGTTAGTCGTTCTCCAGTGAGGATCTCTCCGGTAGTCGGTAAAGAAGCTCATGACGTCCTTAACAGATTGAGTTGATCGGGTAGCCGGTAAACGGTCCGCAATTCATACTGGCTGGGAAAGATCTAATTTGGGATAAGCCAGTCTCCTAAGAGCATTGGGTTCCTAACAGCTCGCTTTAACCGCTCTGATATATTGCATTGTCGGCAATTAAAATTGAAAAGATAATAGCCGAACCCTTACGGCTTCATTGTGTGAGTTGGTGAACCCGGGGTTTGAATTGTGTTTGCATTGGTGTACGTGAACCGATATCGAAGATCAATAGCCACACATTTGATAAAATTTCTCCTGACTATCCCGTGCAATCATCTCTCTTCTTTTCTTGATAATGGAACTCTTGTACAAAAATTCATACAAACCCAACCCCTCATTCCTTTCGACTCTTTCAGAAATGACTGAGAATCCATCAGAACTATACTATGAAAATGAATTCGTATCGGTTAGACCCAAAACACCTCCTCCAAGAGACTCTCAACCACCATCTCTTTTTACCAATCCGATCTGCTTCATGAATGACAATCCTCTATTTTCGGACCTGACAAATCAACAATCGACTAAGGTCTCCACTTCTTCATATATCAGTCCTCTCTACGCCGATCATGCAATTCATCCATCATATTCGGTGAATATCAATCCATCATTCTTGGGAGATGACAACCACATTATTGAATTGAACACTTCTTTACCTTGTCCTTCGACCCTGCCCTGGAATATTAATGAACAATCATCATCTTGGATTGACCACGACAATCCTCTTTTCAGACATGACAATCATACAGAGGACTGGACTGACTACATAGAAACACAGGAACCATGTATGCTGACTCCACCATACCAAGATCCGACCACTCATGATCAAAGGAATAAATTTTACTCGGACCAACTCCACATGTCTGGATCTTATGAGCAGCCGCCTTCCATGATTATTAGGGAGATATTTTCTGAAAGTAATGATCATATATTCGATATTCCAAGAAATTCTCCTCTCAGCACAAACGAGAAAATGGAAGATGAAATTATTGAATACACACCGACTTCTCCCATGAGTGATCATGAACCGAATTTTGAGGATGATATTTCTAGGATAAATAAGAGATTCAATTCAATAGAGGATAGATTTCAAAAACTCATCGATCGATTAATCGCATTCTATGGTGGCTCGGACATTAAAATAAATGAGGAAATGATTGGATCTGAGATTAAAAATTCTGAGGATATTCAGGGACCTAGGGACGATTCTGACAATTTCACTTCTACATATTACTTCCCTAGAAATGACTATGCCGCGAACTATCGCTCTGAATATCAAGGCCCCTTTTCATCTGAAGAACGCACCACATCCCCACACCACACAGAAAATACCAAAAAAATGGAAATATTTGAAAACCACAAAAAAATTGAAAATCCAAAAAAATCATAAAAATTGAGACTGAAGACGATCTGAGGAATTTGGATCCAACTGTACGGGAAGCACTAGGAAAGAAACTGATTTTTGAAATTCCCTTTCTACATGCCATTGAACACTTCCCCGACCTTAAAAGATTTTTAATGGAAAAATTAACTAAGAAAAAGTCGGGCAGGATTAGAACCAAGATCGAGAGACATATCTTGTCAATGGCCTCCTCCTTGGTGTTGAGGAGAAAAACCAAGAGCCGCATAGTGAAGCGGTTGCCCAGATTTAACTGTGAAATCAAAGACACAATTTTCACCCATGCTCGGACTGATGACGATTCACCGATCAATATCCTCCCGACCTCTGTATTCCATGAACTCAAACTCGGACCGATTCGGAAGAAACGAGAGATTATTCAATTGGCGGATCGATCTATAAAGCGACCGAGATGAATCATTTCTGTCATCATGAAATTCCAAGGTGCTCCACTCAAAGTAGAATTCACGATCATTGATATTGAGCATCAAGGAGAATTCACCCAGTCTCCAATCATTCTCGGAAAGCCATTCTTGGCATTGGCCAAGGCAATTATTGATTGCGAGACTCGGGAAATCAATTTCATAGCATTGGAAGCACTTAGATCTAACCCTGTCTTTGAGGAACCATGATCTTCTGAGGAAACCCACGAAGTCCCCGACAGCCGTAACCATGGAGCGGTAGAAGATCCCTACCCTGCTACGACACCAGAGATAGCGGTTGTTGATGAGACTATTGGATTAGAGACTCTCCCCAGTATTTCAATTCCTGCGGATCTCAAAATAGACAAATCCTTCTACTACGATCCTGAGACATACGCATGGTCGCACCCTGGAGCAACTTTCTCTGAATACCTGGACCAAATCATCCCAAATCGAGAGTGCTCAAACATTCAGGAGACTAAGAATAAACAAATAAAATGCAAACTGACCAAGGAGAAGAACTCTAATGGTTATTCATCTAGATACTCAAGTGAACCGACAACTTCACGAAGAAAGAAAAAGAGAGTAACCTGTGACCTTTCGGAAGAGGAATCAGCTGATGATCCCTCATCAGGTCCGGAAAAGATGGTCTACATGAGTGAAGTCTGTTCGGCAGCCCTAAAGACATATCTTCGCAAGGATCCAAAATTCAATTCTCATTGGACAACTCCTGTTCCTAACTACTATTCATCCAAAGCTGATGCTCCTGCCTTCTTCAAGTACACCGGAATTATTTTGTATGAGCTGACTGATACCGGTGCTTCTGAGTATTCATCCGATGACAAACCGATTAACACCAAGAAGGAACATATTCTGAGGAAACAACTGAAGAAACAAAAAGACATGAATATCTGGAGTGTGCCCACATTCAAATACTATTCCTCTAAGGATAATTCTAATGATGGATATCTTTCATCTGACTCAAACACTTCATCTATTATCCATCATAATTTTTCTGAGGATGACACTGATCATAGTTGGGAATCCTATACTTCATATCCATCTCGTCATTACGATCTCCCACCGTAGGCTCACAAGAAGATCAGCCGAAAACCGCCTTAATCATCGGCTACCCACCCTCCCTCCCGACCACATCGGTCTCCTTGTACAGTTCTTCCTCTACTTAGGCCAAGGCCTAAGTATAGGGGGGGATCGATGCCATATGTATATGCCATCCTTCTCATCACTCCACTTCCATCCTTCTTCCATACTTAGGCTGACCAGAGCCTAAGTATAGGGGGAACCGACATCCACCTGTATATACTCTCCTCATATCTCGACCGTTTTTCTTTTCATTTTTTCCACTCCCTTACGCTTAGCCTGAGCTATGTCTTCTTTCCGCTTCTTGTGCTCTGAGGACACAGCACTCACTAAGTATAGGGGGTCTGTATATATACTTCGTATATATTTACCCATATCTCGTACTTTCGCGTAACTCTATATGTATTTACGGGATGGGTAACTAACTTAAAAAATAACAACAAAAAAAATAACAAAAAAACGTTTTGCTACTAACACTAACCTTGCCCAAAATTTTTGAAAAACATGGTTTCTTATTTCATTTTTGCATCACAAAAAAAATCCCTTGCATAAAAAAATGTGTCTGCATTTCACACACCTGCACTTCATCCAACATCACATGCAATTGCATATGTGAAAAGTCATTGGGTTCTGAACCGAGTTATGAGCCGAAACCGAGAGTGGTCTGTACTTGACCTTAATCCACCTAATTTTCAGAGGAACTCCACCGAGAAATAGGATTTTAAGAGCTTCAGGTCTTTTGACTTAATTCTTTAAGTTCCACATGACAATGGGCATCGTTTGACTCTTAGTGTCTCACCTGGTCTCTTCATTATGGGTACAACTCTAGAATAGGGAATTAATTTGTACTCTCGCACTATGCACTTAGCTCAACTCAGACGGGATGTTGGAAGACTGTGTGAGTCTCTTTTCTGGTAGCGTGGAAATCTAAAGACCAGAGTACGGGTTGAAATAAAGCTTCAGAAAAGGGATGGACGGCTGGGCACAATTTTTTCTAAGACCCCAAAAAATGTACGGAACAAAAAGATTCTATATCTGTAGGGGCACAACAAGATCCAAGCAGAACCACCAAAAATTCCAAATACAAAGAAGCATTCTACCAAATAAAAATCCGACCAAAAAGGTCCAAGCTTCAAGAACCTACAGATCATGGTGGAAACTCGGCTACACTGGCCATCTTCACAAGGAGAGGTGACTACACTGGCCACCCTCCAGTTCTTTTCTCTTTCTTCTATCTTCTCCCTCAATTCGATTGTGAGCACAGCGTAACATACCTTAGAAGGAAATACCTGACTCCCCGAGGACGAGTTACTGGAGAGGAGAGGAGCATGGTAGTCTGGCATTCTGGATGGGAAGAGCTAAAACCCTTCACACACATGAGTCGGTTATTCAATGTTCATAGGGTATACTTTAGGAAGAGGATTGATCTAAGATGACTTCTGAGCCGAAACTGTGACAATGATGTGTAGAACTTGAGGGCTGTTGGTTTTAAAATTCTAAGCCTCACAGAAGTTCCGCCACACTATTAATCCAAAGGTCGAGTTTAGTTTCACTTTCACCTTCAGCTCATGCTCTTGGTATGGAACCCAATCTCATTTCACCTCATGACATTTCTTTTTGATGCTCAGGGACGAGCATGGTTTAAGTATAGGGGGATGATGAATCCCAGATTCATCACTCTAAATCTCATTTATTAAGCTCCATTCCCTCAAAATCATCACCATTACTGCATTTATTCTGCATAGTTAGCATTCAAGCATGTTTTCATAAGAATTGCATTTTAGCATTAATTTTTGCACAAAATAAGAAGCCAAAAATTCAAGCCACAGTTGACCTGTAAATAACCTCATTTCCCGGATTTTTAACTCCTTTATGCTAACTTCGAATGACACAAAACCACATCCACTGTGTACATATCACTAAAAAAAATAATAAAAATACAAAAAAATCATTAACCTTGTTGAGTGGACCAAAAACCCAAACCCTAGTTTCAGAATTTTCGGACTAAAAGCCCCATATCTTCCCCATCCAGTGTCCGATTTGATCCTACTCACTTTTGAACTAATGCACATTCAATTACCTCCAAAACAAGACCAAGTTCAAGTGAATCGGAGCTCGTATGTGAAAGTTGGGTTTTGGGCCTCTTTTGTACATTGTATATTTTAGCGGTTTTCTGACCTATATTTTATGTACATATTCTCTTTATTAATAAAAACCCAAAAAATAGATTTAGATGTCTTTTATTTATCTTTGATTTCTCCTTATTTTTCGTATTTTTATCTTGTTTAAAAATGACAAAAAATTAGAAAACCCAAAAATCAAGGTATTCTGTGTACATAGGATACCCCAAAAATTATCTTTTTACATTTGATCGATTTTGGCTTTAATCTATTCATGAAAGTTGTAGATATCATCGAGACGAGCATTTTTTGTGAAAGAACTTTTTCGATCCGAGGTTGTTTACTATTTCTTTTTTATTTTATAAAGTATTTAATTTTCGATTTTTTTGGTGCTGACACGTGGCAGCCCCAGAGGCCGCCATGTGTCAGCATTTTTGGGCTTTTCTTTATTCGTTTTTATTAAAAAAATTAATATTAGCGTCCGCACGTGCCATGCACGTGCCTCGCCCCACTCTCTTGCCCTCGCCACGTTGAGCCTCCACGGTCGTTCGATCAGCGGCCGATCGAACGGTCACGGGCCTCGTCTTCCTCCCAACGCCCTCCTCCGAAACCTCCGCCGCCGCCTCCGCTAACTTTGCAACCGCCGCACCTGCCCTCTCCAGCCGTTGCCCCGCTATCCTCGCAACAGTCAACCTACTCCTGTTCATCTCGCAACTCCATCGCCGACTCCCTCACTGGCCGCTCGTCCTTCGTGCCCTATTTAAAAGCCTCGACCACCCCCAGTCCAAGGCGTACTCCGTTGAATCCCAAGAGACCCTTTCCGGTAGTGACAGTCCGGCGTACCCTCCTCCGTCAGCGTGATCCAAGGTCGGCAGACCTTGTCGTAGCTCCGCCCCGAGCAGCTGCCGTGCTCCGGCCTACACCGTCGTCGAACTTCTCCGTCCAGGTAGCCTCCTTATCTCTCTCTCTCTCTATCTCTCTCTCTCTCTCTCTTCACTGATGCACGGTGCTTCTCCGATTTCTCCATCATCTTCATCGATCCACCGTCAACGACAACTCCGCCGACCACAACTGCTGCTCCACCTTTGCATCGAGCTCCACCGACCATTGGATCTAGATTGATCCAACGACACTTGGAGCGTGGAGAGGCGATGACGTGGATAGCTCCTGATCGTTCGATCAAGGGGATCGAATGGCTGCTGGCTTTCATCCCCAACGGTCCTCCGCCTCCTGTGGCGGAGAGGACTAGGCTCCGGTGAAGCTGACCTAGCTCCGCCTTGTCCTCCCATCATCGGTGAAGGGTGTTGGGGGGTCTGGCGTAGCTCAGAAGGTTCGTTGAGAGGCGGCGGAATGACCAGTGGTCTCAGGAGTGGCGGAGAAGCTCTGGGGCACGGCTGTGGAGGAGCTCGGAAGCAGCTTCGATGAGTCTCTGACCAATCAAAATGGAAGTACCTGCAAGGGGTTAGAAAATAGCTGAAACGTGCTATGTGTCCGTTGGAGTGATCTGGGGTGAAGTGCGAGGCCTGTGAAGAAGTAAGGTGGTCCGATGATCGAGCTCCGCCAAGGTGGCGGAGCTGGCGTCGGTGAGAGGTGAAGTACGTCGTCGAATGGAACGAAGGGTAGCGCGAAGATCAGAGCTCCCTTGCAGAGTCGGGGGATGGTTGGCGGAGCGAGAAGTGATGGAATGACGGCGAATAAAATCGGAGAAGGAGAAGGAAAAATAAGAAGAAGATCGGGGAAGAGATGAGGTGACTACCTGGGGTCAGAAGCTCGGCGGGAGCTTCCAGGTCCTCGCTCAAGGGTCGGTAAAGTCCCGAGCTCGTGCAGCGCCTTGGAGGAGCTGCGACACGATGGTGGAGGCCGTGGATCTCGCCGGAGGTGGATCTCAGTCTTCACTCGACCTCAGGTCAAATTGATGTCACCAATTCAAAGGTGGGAGCTCAGAGGTACACTCCGTGGTGGCGGATGGGGGTGAAAGTGGCCGGAGGTGAAGTATTTAAAGGATGGAGGTGACGGCATGGATAGCGAAGAGGTGGAGTTCGTGGGTATCGTGGAGCGAGGTTGAGGGTAGTCATGGAGATCGAGGGGGTTGACGAGGATGAGGGACGTGTAGGCTGCATAATGGTGGTGTCCGATGGCAGAGAAGGAGATCGTCGTGGTGCCCAAAATAGAAAGGGGGTGGCCCCCTTGCGCACGGTGGAAGAGGTGGGCGCGGGGTGTGCGGAGGTAGATGACGATTCCTTGGCCGTTGGATCAGGCGATCCAACGACCCAGATGGAGGCGCGGGTTGATGCATGGGATCAGATCTAGGGCGTGAAATCGAAGGGCACAGGATGCGCCACGTGGCGGACGCAGGGTGAGGCGCTAACATGTGGTCTTGATGAGGTCTGGGGTTTGATCGGATGGTTGGAAATTATTGCGGTGATGAACGGTGAAGATCAAGGCGCCCGTAGCGAGATCGGATGGCGCACAAAGTGCCACGTGGTGGATTGTTTGCGAGGCGCTAGCGGACGGTGCGGATGAGAGATGGGGATGATCAAATGGTGGGAAATCAAGGGCGTGCGTGGGAGTCATTGGGCTGTTGGATCTAGATTGAGATCCAATGGTCAGGGATGCTGGCGGACCGGTCAAAGGGTGCGGGTCGCGTGGCGTAATTACGTGGCCAGCTCTGAGTGGCTGAGAAGAAAAATAAAATTAGAGGGAGAAGGAGGCCGAATTTGGAAAAACTCAAAACATGAAAGCTGTAGATCTCGATGAGACTACAAGTTTCATATTGACCAAAAATAGAGGTGGGGTCAAATGTGATACAAAAATACAAGAATACAAATATACATTTGTATAGTATACAAGAAGGCCCAAAAACCCAAGTTTTGCCTACGAGCTCTGAATTGAATGAAGTTAGTCTCATTTTAGAGGTCTCTGAATGTGTATTAATCTGAAGGTGAGTATACCTAATTCGGAGTTTGTAAGAGAGGGATGTTGGCATTCTAAGGTCCAGGGGGTTTGGGGCTTTATTGGGTATTTTACAAGATAGGGATCCTGACCTTCTTCCTTATATTATTAACTAATGGTGTACGCATTATAAGGAAAGTGTTATTTCATTTTGGAGGGAATAAAATACAAATAAATAGGTGGATATTTTACAAGTGGATTTTACACATCAATTGGCTTCTTATTTAAATGCAAATATGAATGCTAAAATGCATATCTTGTGGATTGATGCATGAATGCTATTTATGCAAGATAAAGGGAAATATGATGCTAAATACCCGGGGACAAAGCTCTATTTTCAACTTTAAGAGTGATGAATCACAGATTCGTCAACCCCCTATACTTAAACCTTGCTCGTCCCTGAGAAACTAAAATGAAATGCAAAAGTGAAATGATTTTGGGTTCCATACCAAGGTCATGAACAAAAGTTGAAAATGGAGCTTGACTCATCCTTTGGATTAACTGTGGTGGAACCTTGTTGGGATCTGAACTTAAGACCTTATAGACTTCAAGTTCCACAAGTCTTCTATTCAAGACTTCTCAATAGTCAGGTAAGAACAAATCCTCAAACGCAAATTTCTGATGACTATGATTCTTACTTGTACTGTGTAAGTGTGAAATAGCTCTCCACATCAGAAATGGCTCAGAACCAGCCTCCTCTAACAAGGTAACTCAAATAACCCGGTCAAGTAACTCTTTCCTCGAGGAGCGGGGTATTCCCTGAGAGGAGGGGGTAGAGAAAGAAATGGACGGTAGCCAGTGTAGCTACCTATCCCGGGATGCCTGACCAGTGTAGCCAAGTCATCCAGCTGCATTTCTTTGCTAATATGCATACTTCGACGGGTATTTTATTTTTACTTGGACCTGTCTGATTTTTCTGAAGTTTTTGCAATTTTTTAACACAATATTTTATGCAAGACACATGCACAATCCAGCCAGTTTAAAAGTTAATTCAGATAAGTGATCAAATCAAGTCCAAAAATTATGAAACTTGGCCAGATGATGAAATGCAATGAAATTAAGGTCCTCTACCCTTGTAATGCTTCCCACTACCCGGCAACGGTACCATTTTGAAATGCTTCCCACTACCCTTGTTAATTCGATCAAATTAATTGTCGTTAGTTGCAGTCGGATAGTAAGAGCATATCAAAAACCACTTTTAATTAAAGCAAGTTAATCTCAAGCGGCAAAATTTTTTTACTTGGGCAAGCTCAAGGTCGAACTCAGGGAGGCAGCTGTCTCCTTAGGTAGATTTTAAGCAAGTTCCAATGTTTGATTTCCAAAGGATATTTTTTTTATTTTTTTTCAATATTTTATGCAAGACACATGCACAATCCAGCCAGTTTACAAGTTAACTCAGATAAGTGATCAAATCAAGTCCAAAAATTATGAAACTTGGCCAGATGATGACATGCAATTAAATTAAGGTCCTCTAATTTTTTTAGATTTTTCTGACATTAAATGAATTTACTGTGAATTAAAAAATGAATGCAAGGTGATTTAGACTAAATTAATTTTAATAAATATCAAATCACAATATTTTTTAGAAACAAAAATTATCCTAGATAGATCTGAAGATGTGGAATCCAAGAAAATTATTAAACCTAAATTCCTATGTGAAATGATCCTATTAAAAATTTATTAAGGAAATCACTAAATGATTTATTTAGGCCTCGAGATGCGTGCAATTGAGATGAAATTTTTATACAATGTAAACCTAATTATCCTAGATCTAATGTGATTTTTTGGGTATTTTTGGAGTCACAGAGAAATTACTATCAATTAAGAGGCATAAATGAACAAAAAATACAAAATTCAACCAATTAATTAATAGAAAAATCCACTGATATTACAAAAATGTGCCAAGTATCACATATGGAAGAGGACAATGTAAGCTACACAATGCAATTTTCCAAATTGAAAAATGAATTAAAATGAGTGCCTAAATATGCGTGCAAGGACAGGGTATAAATGCAATTACAGGAATTAAAATTGATAAAATAAAACGTGCTGACAGGGACCAGTATGCAATTACCTATAATGATGAGGGAGTGGATGTAATTTTTCCACAGAACACGTGCTCCTCACGTGGGATCTCCTGGCAGGGACTGAAATGCAAATCTGGAAGCCTCCGAGTGCCTCGATGCAAATAACCCAGGACGCACGTACGGATCACATGGGGGTCCCAGGCTCAGTGGTCTTCGGAAGCTCGGAGTGAGGCTCGGGTGGCTCTGGAGGTTTGGATCTGGCTCGGAGTAGCTTCAGGTGATCCGAACCTAGTGGTCGGGGAAGAGGCTCGGATTGGGCGACGTGGCTCGACGTGGGTCGTGGGATCAAGGAGGATCCAACGGCAGTTGGCTGCGGGCGCATGGCGTGTATGGATCCATTGGATCAAAATCGATCCAACGGTGATGGGTCACTCCTGAGATGAGGACGTGGGTGATCACTGACCGTTGGATCTAAATTGATCCAACGATACCTGGAGCGTGGAGAGGCGATGATGTGAATGGCTCCTGACCGTTCGATCAAGGGGATCGAATAGATGCTGGCTCTCGTCCCAAACGTTCCTCCGCCTCCTGCGGAGGAGAGGACTGGGGTCCGGTGAAGCTGACCTAGCTCCGCCTCGTCCTCCCGTCGTTGGTAAAGGGTGCTGGGGGATATGGTGTAGCTCAGAAGGTTCGTGGAGAGGCGGCGGAACGTCCGGTGGACTCAGGAGTGGCGGAGAAGCTCTGGGGCGCGGTGGCGGAGGATCTCGGAAGCAGCTCTGATGAGTCTCCGACCAATCGAAATGGAAGTACCTGCAAGGGGTTAGAAAATAGCCGAAGCATGCTATGTGTGCGTGGAGTGATCTGGGGTAAAGTGCGAGGCCTGTGAAGAAGTAAGGTGGTCCGGTGATCGAGCTCCGCCAAGGTGGCGGAGCTGGCATCGGTGAGAGTTGAAGTACGTCATCGGAGGGAACGAAGGGTAGCACGAAGATCAGAGCTCCCTTGCGGAGCTCGGAGGATGGTTGGCGGAGCGAGAAGTGATGGAATGACGGCGAATAAAATCGGAGAAGGAGAAGGAAAAATAAGAAGAAGATCGGGGAAGGGATGGAGGTGACTAGGTGACTACTTGGGGTCAGAAACTCGGCGGGAGATTCCAGGTCCTCGCTCAAGGGTCGGTAGAGTCCCGAGCTTGTGCAATGCCTTGGAGGAGCTGCGACACGGCGATGGAGGCTGTGGATCTCGCCGGAGGTGGATCTCGGTCTTCGCTTGACCTCAGGTCAAATTGTTGTCACCAATTCGAAGGTGGGAGCTCAAAGGTACACTCCGTGGTGGCGGATGGGGGTGAAAGTGGCTGGAGGCGAAGTATTTAAAGGATGGAGGTGACGGAATGGATGGCGAAGAGGTGGAGTTTGTAGGTATCATGGAGCGAGGTTGCGGGTAGTCATGGAGATCGAGGGGGTTGGCGAGGATGAGGGACGTGTAGGCTGCGTAGTGGTGGTGTCCGGTGGCGGAGAAGGTGATCATCGTGCTGCCCAAAATAGAAAGGGAGCGGCCCCCTTGTGCACGGTGGTAGACGTGGGCACGGGTGTGTGGAGGTAGATGACGATTCCTTGGCCGTTGGATCAGGCGATCCAACGACCCAGATGGAGGCGCGGGTTGACGCCTGGGATCAGATCTAGGGTGCGAAATTGAAGGGCATAGGATGCGCCACATGGCGGACGCAGGGCAAGGCGCTAACGGGTGGTCTTGATGAGGTCTGGAGTTTGATCGGACGGTTGGAAATTATTGCTGTGATGAACAGTGAAGATCAAGGCGCCCGTAGCGAGATCGGATGGTGCACAAAGTGCCACGTGGTGGATTGTGGGCGAGGCGCTAGCGAACGGTGCGGATGAGAGCTGGGGATGATCAAACGGTGGGAAATTAAGGGTGTGCGTGGGAGTCATTGAGCCATTGGATCTAGATTAAGATCCAACGGTCAGGGGTGCCGGCGGACCGGTCAAAGTGTGAGGGCCGCGTGGCACAATCAGAGGGCGCCACGTGGCCAACTCTGAGTGGCTGAGAAGAAAAATAAAATTAGAGGGAGAAGGAGGCCGAATTTAGAAAAACTCAAAACATGAAAGTTGTAGATATTGATTAGATCTACAAGTTTCATATTGACCAAAAATGGAGATGAGGTCAAATGTGATACAAAAATACAAGAATACAAATATACATATGTATAGTACACAAGGAGGCCAAAAAACCCAAGTTTTGCCTACAAGCTCCGAATTGAATGAAGTTAGTCTCATTTTAAAGATCTCTGAATATGTATTAATCTGAAGGTGAGTAGACCTAATTCGGAGTTTGTAGGAGAGGGATGTTGGCATTTTAAGGTCCAGGGGGTTTGGGGCTTTATTGATTATTTTACAAGATAGGGATTCTGGCATTCTTCCTTATATTATTAACTAATGGTGTACGCATTATATGGAAGGTGTTATTTTATTTTGGAGGGGATAAAATATAAATAAATAGGTGGATATTTTACAAGTGGATTTTACACATGAATTGGCTTCTTATTTAAATGCAAATATGAATGCTAAAATGCATATCTTGTGGATTGATGCAATAAAGAGAAATATGATGCTAAATACTCTGGGACAAAGCTCTATTTCAACTTTAAAAGTGATGAATCACAGATTCATCAGTTATTAAAAAATATATATATTTATACATATAAACAATTACTACAAAATTACCATAAAATATGTAAATATGTATTAATCAATATTTCAAATAAAAAAATATTTAAATATGGCATTGTGTATAAAAATAATAGAAACAAAATGACAAATACATAATATATAAGTAAATACCAATAAATAACAGTTTATAAATAATACTACCTAATAAATAAGATAATAAAAATAAATAAAAATCACTAAAATAGAGTTTAGAAAATAGTACACATTTTTTTATGTTTTGAGTTTTTTTAATAAAGTCATTTATTATTTTATATAGAATTATCTTTTAATTTTGATTTATCTTTTGCCTTCCAACGACCTACATGGCCCAATTAGGGGCGATGGAGTGTTGACCCTCGGACAACACTCCCCCTACCCCCTAGATCATGTTAGAACCGCCTGACCCCCTCTCTTATCCAAATTTTTATGCCTCCTCCTTAACTTTCATCGCCTCCCGCCCTTCATGAAACTTGGTCGCATGACCTTCCTCCATCACTCCATGATCCTAGTTTCCACCAACCATCATCGATATGTGTTTTATCCTGAAGCAAATGTCACCTCTTGTCTCTACTGTAAAACGAATTTCTTCAACCTCCAAATCTCCTCTAACCATTTCTATCCACTGTAACCCCTTGAAGCCCTAGCTGGAGTGTGTATCCTCGTGATAGGAGGGTACCTCGATGTTTTGAGGCAAGGAGAAGGTGAATGTGAGACCTTGAGACTTATGTATGTGTTAAAGTATCAAATATGGTATAAGTATCAGATGCCCATAGAAATCCGATCTCGATACGGGTCAAGATACGATTTTTGAACGGACTCTCAAACATTTTTGTTAACTTCCTTTTAGATTTCAGATCTGATCTAATATCCAAATTTAGTAAACAAGTAGTCCATTATATAATACTCGTCGAGACCTTTCCAACAATATCAAGGACATCAAAATCTGGCATAGGAGGAGGGAAATAGGGTCATTTTACGACCGCGGATCGGTAAATGGATCTGAACTCGAACCGGATCCAAAACCGGATCCGTTTAGTCAAACTTGGGTATAAAAGCAAGTTGGCACATGGTCTGGTAGATCCAGCTCCATTCTCCAAGCTTGAGCTTGCCAGAGCTCCGCCCTAGCGCCATTGTGCCACCGCCGGATCATTGCCGGAGTTGCCGATCCTGAAGCCACGAACATCCACGTGAAGAGCTCGTCACGGAGGATTGATTTCTCACATTTGCAAGTTACGGATATCCTGTTCCTTGCTGTCTATTTCTTCATTTTGCTTCATATTGTCATATTTTTGTTCGTATGGCTGGATCGTGGTCGGATTCGCGTTGTATTGAGCCGTACGCGTGCGTGTGGCTGGAGTTGTGGGTGGTTGTGTGTGGAGGTGTTGCTGGGAGATCTTCAAAGGTCTCGAGCTCTCCTTTGGGGCTTTTTTCTCTAAGGGGTGTGGTTGGGTTCGTTTGCCTCCAAGGTGTTTGTTAAAATACAAAAGAAGGGTGGTTCTGAATATGTAGCCAAGGTGATAATATGCATGCATGTAGTGCTGAAATTTCTGGAGGCTTGGCTTATAATGAGTTCCCGAAGCTTACTCCAATTGTGTTATGGAAAAATAATCCGAGTTAAATAAGTGTTTTTGGAGAATAATACAGTTGCTGAACCCTCCAAAATAATATTATGTTTCAGCAATGGTGTGTGCATCACTTTAGTTCTCAAATAAAGTCGGATCTCCGTTACTTTAGTTCCCAAATAAAGTCTGATATCTGTTCTGTTGATCTATATATCCTTCTGAGTGTATCTATGTATATCAAGGTTCTGGAAATCTAGGGGCCTTTTGCCTCATTTGTGACCTAATATGTGACCCACCATTTAGATATTTTCAAACCTAAGGAGCAGTATGCAGATATGAATGTGTTTGAGTTAACTCAAATGCTGACATCTCTGGAAGCATCTAGTTGACTTGAAACTGAGTTATTTCATGGGAATAATGGGTTTAGAAGCAATGAGGTCTGAGTTTATTTCGGGCCCTACTGTTGCATTTGAGTGTATTCTTTCGCTTCCCTTCATGCACCACAGACTGACGAGGCATTGCTGACCGCCATCACACTTTTTGCTCAAGTGGATTTTCTTAGCCTTCTTGGGTTTTAATGCATCATGGTCTGTTCTGATTTAGGTGTACTGATTTATCCAAATAGTGTAGTTATTGTGACTAGTTCGTCAATTAGTCTAGTTGTTTTCATGCCTTATTATGTGTTATGGATTTATCCTTGGTTTTAATCACTATTTTTAGATCAAAGGAAAACCATGTTTGAATCATGGATTATACTAATGTTCATACATTGTACAAATCTTGTGCTTTAAATAAATTGCATTATTCACTATTTTTTACTCGGATCTTAAAACTATATTTAGATCATAGTTTATAGTAAATACATCACAGAGGCTATACCTGATTTGCTCGAACCCAGAGTCCATCTTGTGATGACCCAAAAATTGCAAACCACAACTTCAGGTTTAAAATGATATAAGAGAAGCTGCCATTAAAAAAAACAGGGAAGTTTATCTGCCCATCTATCAATGTGATGGACATTTCCTTTTTTAACATGAATGCATAGCATCCATTTTATGATAACAACACACCTGTTCTATGATCTATATCCACTACTTTGTGATTTTCCTACAGCCATTGCTTTCCAACAACTTTTTACTTGTTCTGAAAATAAAAATGTGATATATGGAAGCTTACCTGATATATTTACGTTTCATGGAGTATTATAAAGTGGCTTGGCTATGAGTATGTCTTTTCATTCAAGTCAGGCAACCTGCCTTTTTTAAATAAATTTGAGTTTGTATAAATTCTGGTTGAATCACATGTGAAGAACTACGAAATTATGGATTGAGATACCAATGAGGAAATATTGCAACAATTGAGATGACTCAACATGGCAGAAGTTCATAGAAGATAGGCGGTGTTGTTTTGCAGTCTAAGGATCAACAGGAAAACTTCACATCCAAATTTCGCTAGTGGTTGCAGCTTGCTTATAAACACTCAGCTATACAATGAAGGAATATTTTTTTTTACTAAAACAAGTACTAATTTTCATTTACAACACACTGAACAAATTGGATACCAATTGTGGGGTGTATTTTAATAAGATGATTTTGGTGTTATATAGTGTTTCTTTACAAGTGTTTTACTTTAGTGGTCGATAGGTTTTCAGTTTTATCTATCTGATCCAACTTTAAGACCTGTAATTCTTTCTATAGCATTTTGTAGTTAAATTGGATTTGGACTTTGTGTACAATAAAAGTGAATGTAGACAAATTAGCGATATGATTTGTAATAAGCTTTGCTTGCTCCATTGAAAAATTGATATTGACAACTATTAACAATCGTACTTGTTTAGAAACAAAGCAATCTTAATGAATTCAATAATATAATAATGGGAAAAAAGAAACGGTTGTTATTTCGATCTATCACGTAGGATTATTTTTTTTTGAGGCTCCTATCACGTAGGATTATAACGTAAGGGTGTAATAAACTTTGTGTACATATAATCAAAGGTATAATTTCATCGTAATTCAGTAGACCATCATTTTACACCATCGATTTTATCTACTTCATCTAATAGCATGTTAATATTTAGCATTGATCTTGGTGGATTATCGTCACAATTTATTTCCATTATAAATTAATTAATCTATGTGATATACATTACTCTGAAATCTTTGAGGTAATGACGCAAGTGATGTGTAATGATTATGAATATTGAGATGTATGTTAGTAATGTGGATGCAGTTATCGTATGCCTTTGTATTGTCTCCACGGATGTCCTTTCTCATGTGGAGGTTTTGTGCACGGATAGAGTTCCCGTGTTGCCATGGGTAGTTGGAGATATTGATTGCAAGGGATGGGCATGCACCCTTGGGTATCTGTGTAGACGAATGGACGATTGTGATCTCAGCAGTTGTGTTGGCTGGGAGACAAGTAGTCTGATTGTGCCCCGATGTTATTTCGGTAGTTGCGCAATGGTGTTCGAGAATGCATGGCAGGTAGCCTTGTCTTCACTTTCGGTCATAGGATTAATACGGGAGGTCAATTAGAGCCAATCATTCGAGTTGGTTTCTCGTGTTAGTTTTATAAAAGGAGTTCCAGGATGTGGTTAGTGAAGGAAGTGTTTTATTGGTTTGCCCCGTAGCCAGAGAAAAATGGAAGGTAGTTGTAGGTCTTTTCGACTATAGTGATGAGTGTTAAATCAGATCCTATAATCAAATCTTGAGCTCTACATTGTGCACTATTGTTGTGAACTCTTACCGACGAGTATTGGATATTAGTTGATCATGTTACAAATCAAGCATCTCATCTCATTAGGTTGGACATTAGATTTGTACAGTTGAAATGCGATTAATTATGAGGACAAGAGAACAATCAATGAAATAATAATGATAATCTAGAGGGAAAGTTGGTAGGTTAGTAAAGGAAAGTGTATGGAACTTAGTTAGGGGGCATATATATAACAATGATGTTTCTTAAACAATTTAAATATGGTAACCTGACTGATAGAGCTACATTGTAGGTTGTTCACTTCCCGTTAAATATTTGTTGTTAGTCATTTTATTTATTATGGGTAGTTGTTTTCCTTACAGTCAATTTATTGTGCACACTTTTTACCATTTTTAGTTGTTTTATATCTGTGTTTGGTGCTTTGCTCATAATCCTATTTGCATGAAATTGACAGGTTCACAAGAGAAGAAGATATAACAGTAGGCGATTTGTGGGTTGGCCTTCTGGTAGACAAAACTAATGGTGTTGTAGTTGCTTTTCTTTTTCTAGTTCTTGTACAGGTTTTGAGAGGCACGATGTGTATGACATGTTTCTTTACATTTTGATAAATTTATACATCTTTTGTGGACACTGAAGTCAATGCAAATTAAATGGGAAAAAATGTAGTTGGTTTTTTTTCTTTCCTTACTACTCCCCTGCTATGCTCTATGGATCTGATAAGAAAAGATGTTATAAGAAAATTCCTTTAAAAATTAAAGGAAAGTTTTACAAAGCAGTCGTGAGACCTGCTATGCTCTATGGATCTGAATGTTGGCATGTGAACCATAGATATATGCAGAGAATGGTTGTAGCAGAAATGAAAATGCTAAGGTGGATGTGTGGACACACGCGTAAAGATCGGATTCGGAATGATGCAATCAGAAAGAAAGTTGGTGTTGCTCCGATCGAGGATAAGATGCGAGAAAACCGCTTAAGATGGTTTGGTCAATTGCAAAGAAGATCAGCTGATGCACCAGTTAGGAGATGCGAGTGTTGGGATGTTGAGTGTAGCTAAGAGAGGGCGGGGATGGCCCAAGAAGTGTTGGAAAGAGACCATATGAAGGGATCTTTGTTTTGTGGATATAAGCCCGGGATTGACCCAAGATAGATCTGAATGGAGGCAAAGAATCCATGTAGCCGACCCTACGTAATTGTGGGAAAAGGCTTTATTGTTGTTGTTGTTGTGTACTACTCCCCTGCATGTATTATACAACTTAGCATTTTGAATATAGAATTATATTTCTGGATGAGTTTTGCCGAGTATCTGGACCAGGGGGCACGACAGCGGAGGAGTGCAATTCAGCCACCTGGAGCCAAGCTCCACTGGGTCTTCTACTTCCAGGTCCTCCAGACCATGTGAGTTGCTTTATCTGAGCTCTTTAGGTTCACATTTCAATCTAGCATAGATTTGTAGGTTATTTCTAAGATTTCATCTTATTTTCCCAAAAATTTAAAAAAATTAAGTATGTTGGAGCACTGGACTCCGACCTCTGTTCATCGTGAATCACACCCGATTTCGCCATGCTCGCCCTCCATGTTCTTTCCATTTCACTTATACATCATTTGGACCACTCATTCCCCATGATCTTGCACAGATCGAGAAACCAGACCTCCTTCCTTCTCTCATCGTCAGAGATCATTGCCCCCTTCATCCACCCCCTTTTTTACAATAAATAGGTCAAGGAGCATCGCCCTCGAGCCTTGAAGTGTTTAGTATAGGTCCCAGCTAGTTAGAACCCCATATGGGGTGATTAGTGTCCAAAACTTCAAGTCTTAGCTTGCCCGAGCAAGCACAAGCTCCAAGCCTCGATCAGCGAGGCTTGGACCCATTGAGCACCTCCAGGAGTTGTGGGAAGGTTCCAGAAAGCTTTTGAAACATTTAGCAGCTCGAGCCATCATTGAAGCAGTGAGTTCTCGACGGAGGAACCTTGCAAAGGCGAGTGTTCTTCCCTATTTTTCCAGCCCCTCCAGTTGTTGTCAGATCAAGGAGCAGTCCCAGATCTAATATGTATCGTTCAATCAAGGCGAAGCATTACTTCATCTGGACCGCCCTCATACTTAAGTGAAGTTCCCTGAACCGTTAGATCAGAGTTGTCCCGCACATGCCACGCACGAGCCCCTTGGGTATTTTGCGTCCACCTCCCTCCACCTTTTATTTTGTTATTTTAGCCTTGTAATTATTGAATAACATGTAATAATTTAGGTATATTTTGCATGCTAGACCCTACTTGTTACTATTTGCATTTTGGTCCCTCCAGGATTTGTGAATGTTAAATATTGGGTATTTTGCAAGAATACCCTCTGGATTTTGTATAGTGGTTAGTAAATACATAAAAACTTTCTGGAAATTGCACAGATACCCTTGTGTTGTTGTTTATATTTATTTCATGTGTTTTATTTTTATTAATTGCTTTTACTATGTCAATAATTGTAGGAAAATTATTGCAGATGCTTGAGACTTAGATTTAGCATATATATATTTTGTGATGCATTTAACTTAATTTTTCTATTTATAAAAAATCAAAAAGAAGTATATTTTCCCTATTTAAACTTATAAAATCCATAGAAATTAAAATATGCACCCAAAATTCCCAAGAATATATATTAGGTTTAATTATATTCTATCACATATCTAAAAATCACTAAAACATAAAAATATAAAACCGAAAAATCTAGAACTCTAAAAATCATATAAAAATTAGAAAAAATATATAAAAAATAAAAATTGCTTTTTTAGTTTCTGGATTTTTCTATTATATATAGATTATATCAAAAAAACCTTACGTTAATTTTGGACTTATATATATATATATTAAAAACCCTAAACAAGTTTGTTAATTTACTTTGCTCATTGTTTTCTGTATTTATAACTTTAAAAATCTATAAAAATATAAAAATCCACAAAATACCAGAATATTAGAAAAACATTATAAACACATAAATGTTTTTATTTTACTTATTTTGACTTTATTAGACTCATTAAAAAAATTCAAAAAACATATTATTTATATATTATCTACATTATTTAGCTTATTTTAAAAATAAAAAAGAATTAAAATTTTTAAAATTAAAATAAAATAAAAAATAACAAAACTCATAAAAACATAAAACATTTAAAAACCATAAAAATTTGCATATGATTAAAAGCCCACAAAAATATTGAAAAATAAAAAGACATAAAAATAAGAAAAGATAAAAACCTAAAAATTTGTATTAGTTGGAAATAATTAGTAATAATTAACCATCTACCTCAGTTTGCTCCAATGCTTCAACACTCTTCATACTTGCACCTATACACTTGTTTGAAGAGTTATAATAAATTTTGACTCAAATGTTTTGATTGTTTTATCTATATATTGTGGGTTGATTGTTGTTTGATTCAGAGAGACATCTGGTCGTCACAGCGATTGCTTAGCTACCCTTTGTAGATTAGCATACCAAAACCCTCTCTTTTCAACAAATGGTGTAGTCGTTGGAGAGCAATGGTAGGGTAGATTAGTGTAGTTATTAGCTTGTTTACCCGTTTGCTTGATATATTTCTTTCCAACTTTCATTTCTTTTGTTTATTTTTTTATAACTGTTCTGATATATCTATTGTGTTTAACTTTGTTGTGAGGGCTTGTGGAGCGAGGGAGGACATCTTAGGAGGTCCACTGCACCTGAGCGAGGTGGAGGGTGGCTATTCACCTAGCCAGCAAGAGAGAGCTGCGTAGGAGACCGAGAGTTAAAGAATAACATCATTTTATGTTTTTATGTTAGTATTTTATTTTATTTTGTGTGAGAGTGAGAGATATTAAGTAGTAATTTGTAATAATTAAGACTCTTATACTCTCTAGACACTTAGCATTTTAAAGGTCTATTATACCATGTGTATGTACACTTGGGGACCCGATTAGTTTTCCCATGATTTTCATCGGTTTCTTATTCCTTTCTACAATTTTTTCCATTTATTTTATTTTGTTTTCCATTATTTGTGTTTTCTATCTTATTTTATTTTTGCGTCTTCGTTGATTGAGTTCTTAGATCTAGGTTTGTTTCTCGATATTTAGGTCCAACAAATAATGTATATCATGTTCATATAGTTCTGTTGCACTTGGACTTGGACCAAATAACAACATTCTTCCCGTTAATAGCAAATCCTAATTTAGGGTGATTTTACACTTGCATTGCATATATCTTAGTTTTAAGTTATGTATGGATCACTTTCATGTAGAGTGCTTGCATAAGGCATGTACCTTCTTCTCGAGCATTCGCATCTCATCATGCATCAGCTTTTCCTTCTTCCTTGTCCTATTTTTCTTGGACATAAGAATAAAAAGGAAATCTAAAAAATTGTTAAGCATTTGCATGAAAAAACATCCAAAAAAGTGAAAACCAGAAATTTAAAAAAGAATTTGCTAAAAAACTTTAACCTAATTAAGATTGGATAATGGACCTCATTGTATTGGATTTATAAAGCCCACATTGTTTGCAGGAACCTTCCATACTGAGTGAGGCATGACCCTATGACTTAGAGACCAAATCCTAGCCTGGGTACTGCCTTAATTATCACATGGGTTCATAGAGTATAAGTGCTTCTATCAGTGTGCGGGCGAGTAGGGCCACGTCAGCTTGTAATTAACCTGAAAATTACCCTTTCTTAATTGTGTGGAATTAATGTCTTAATTTTTTCATTGTAGGTAGGAAATTTGGATTAATCAAAAAGACCAGTTTATTAATATTTAATTAAAGTGAGCGATCAGATTTATTTTTTACCTGGGCAAGTCCAAGGTCGAACATAGGGAGGTCACTGTCTCCATAGTTCAATTATTAGATGATATAGAATCTAGGCTTTCGTAGAAGAATTTTTTTTATTTTTAATGCAATTAATTATGAAATACAATTTTCATTAAGTTTAAAGACTAAAATGTAAATTTCAGTCAAATGATATCCAAAAATCCTAAAACATTGCCAGAATGTAAAATAAGCAAAAATAACCTACTTTGATTTTTTTGGGAATTTTTCGATCCATAATGAATTTATTATGAATTAATTATGTAGATTGTGTGATTATAATTAATTTAATTTTAATAAATAACAAACCTATTTTTTTCTCAGAAATGAAATTATCCTAGATAGGTCTATATGAGAGGTATCCAGAACAACTTTTATTTTCTTAAAATACTAAGTATACAATTAATTAAAAATAAATTACTCGGATCACAAAACTATTTTTTTGACCTAACATGCATGCAAATGAAAAGATGTTTTGGCATGCGATAAAGATCAATCTATATATGGTATTTTTTAACAATTTTTGGAGAAATGGATAATTTAATATGAATTTAAGAACATGTGGTGGACAAAATATTCAAATTATCATCAAAAAAATTAGAAAATTATCCACATCTCACAAAAATATAAATAATAACAAGATAGAGAATTAAACATTCTACAATATGTAATTTTTAGAATTGAAATATGATGACAGATGATTGTTCAAATAAATGCTCAAGTACAGGGTTATAAATGCAAAATGGAAATAAATAAATAAATAAAATGTAGAAAAATAGTGCAATAATGTGCTTCTTTAATTACCTAAACCGGCGAGGGGTGATTTGCAATTTGCCTTTACGCGTATGCTCGGTGCATGTGCCCGCTGGCTGGGGTACCCCTACGTATTTCGCTGGAAGTGCAAGGGGTTCGACGTAATTTGTCTATACCTCACGTGCTACTCACGTGAAGGGGGGGAACAGGGGCAGGCGGAGGCACAAGCCCCAAGGGCAGTGGAGCTCGACCAGGCAATACATACCCTAGAGCTCCGGTGGTCAATGGCGAGCTAGCGAGCATCGACGAGGCAGGCGACGGCTCAAGCCCCAAGGGAGATGGAGGGACTACGGTTGGCGAAGCGAGGCTTTGGTCCAGACGGGAGCTCTAGCTGCGGGTCAAGCCAATGGTGAAGCTCGATGGTGGCGATGGCGCATGGAGATCAAGGTGAAGGTAGAGGAGGAGGTGGTGTGTATCCGATGGCGATATAGGCAAAGGTGATGTGGTTAACGGAGGTGTTGATCGGCGAAAGATGAATGTGGATAGGTGCGACCGAAGGTGGCACTACTCTTGTGTGAGCAGACCGAGGCAGTGAAGAGGAGGTGCCTCGGCAGTAGGACTTCCGGATACATGGAGCCCAACGGGCTGCGGAATGTTGTTAGAAGCCCAAGGGGGTGGTCGTGAAGTGGCGACGAGCGAAAGAAGGAGGTGCATAGAAGAAAAGGGGAGCAGAGAAAGGAGAAGAAGAAAGAGGAAATATAGGAAGATGGAGAAGGAGTAAGGAGGAAAGGGTTCACCTAAGGATCACGGATTCGATGGGAAGAAGCTCAAGAGGAGCTTCATATCTTGGCTTCGAGCGGTGTGGTGATTGAGCTACAAAGCTGGGAAATGAGGGATGTGAACTGTATTTCTACAAGGAACATGTTCGTTCCTTGGATCTCACCGAGGTTGCTAGGTCCGTCATCGCCATTGCACAAGGTTGTTGTCACCAAACTAGGGATGATTATCGGGTCGGGTGGGCCGGGCTGGACCTTAGCCCGAACCTGAGCCCGTTAATATTATCAGGTTTCGGGTCGGGCTTCGGCCCGTTAATTTTTGGATGGTCCAGCCCGAACCGAACCCAACCCGATGTTAAACGGGTCGGGTTCAGGTCGGGCCGGCCCAGTAATTTTTTTAAAAAAAAGAAGATATTGTGGCCCTGTGGCCCTGTGGGAGGTGGGAAGGGGTGGTGTCGTGGTGGGAAGGGGGCCGGGCTGGGATCCTGGGAAGGGGGAAAGCCGGAATGGGGTCGCTTCAGGGGAGGGGCAGCGTCGGGGCACGGCGGGAAGGGGGCAGGCATCGAGGTGCGACGGGAAGTGGGAGTGGGAAGGGGCGGTGCATCGTGCACAGTGCACTGGGCGAGCCGGCGAGGCCCGGGCGAGGTGTCTGCCTCCGGAGTCCGACCCTACTGGAGTGGAGAGTGGCTAGGGAGTGGGGCCTGGGGGCGACGAGGCTGGGTCGCTGGAGTGGGGTTGTTGCCTGGATGGGGGGAGCAGCGGCTGGGAAGTGGGAAGAAGAGGAGATAGGGTTTTGGGGCGTGGGGTGCGGGTGTTCCGTGTTCGTACTATTCGGGGACTCGGGTGCGAGGGTGTCGGGTCGGGCAGCCGTGGGCGGGATGGGGCTTGGGGGGAGAGGGTGGTTGGGGGTCGGGCCGGGCTATCGGGTCGGGCCTCGAGCCGGGTTCTACGTAGCCCGAGCCCAGCCCATTTGTATAATGGGCAGTTTTTTGGGGGCCCAAGCCTGACCCGACATTAAACGGGTTCGGGTTCGGGTCTATCAGGTCAGGTTGCAGGTCGGGTCGGGCTAGCTCGGCCCAATGCTCATCCCTACACCAAACCTAGAGTGAAGCTAAGCTCTAGTTTCTCATGTCGAATGATTGTTTGCCATGGTAGTGGTGGAAGGTTTTTATGGGCGGTTGGACGGAGGATGAAGTAGACAGGGGGGTCGAGGGATGGAGAGGCAGGTGCGTGGAAACGGTTAGGGGCCGTGGGCAATGAGGAGGAAAGGCGGTCGGAGAAGGCAGACGGTCGTGCAATGCAGTTGTGGGTAAGGGATGGTTCGCACGGTCGTTAGCTGCGAGACGTAAGGATGGTTGTTAGGCAGAGAAGGCAAGTGGCAGTTGCGCGGGTCGCCGCAGGAGGCGGAGCGGCATGGGAGAGGGGGGAAGAGGAGAGTGACACATGGCGCCTTGAGAAGAAGCCATGTACCGGATAAAAATAAAATAAAAATTAAATAAAATAGTAATATAATATATATATAAAGAAAACAAAAGAAATAGATAAAGGGGTGACACGCGGCGGCTTCAGGAGCTGCCACGTGTCGCTACCAAAAAATCAAAAAGTAAATCAAAAGAAAAATAAAAAGAAATAGAAATGAGGTCAAATCAAAAAGTTGTCTACATGAAATTTGTTCATCTTGACGAGATCGGCAACTTTCATGAAGTATCCAAAACCAAAAGATATCATATATATATATAAAATATTTTTGGTGGTACTCTATATATATATAAAATACCATATTTTTATATTTTGCTATTTTTTATAATTTTTAAAGAAGATAAAAATAAAATAAAATTAGAGAAAATATAAAATAAATATTTACAACTTATCATTTTTAGTTTTAAGAATTAAGAAAATTAAGAACTAAAATAAACGAGACTTAAATAACGACTCTATATACAAACTTAGGGTGATTTATTTCCTTTGACTTTTGCTCCTGACGTATGTCAATTCATTTTTTTCACCGCCACAACAATTCCAAGAGGTGAGTGGTATTTAGGGTAATGAATCGTAATTGACCCATCTAGGAAGACAACATCAGGGTCAATCTTCAGCCATCCGGCCATTCCACCAACATCAAGGTGGAAGAACCATCCCACACCAGACTTCTCAACACCAGTTTCCACAAAACGCTCATACATAGAGACAGAATCGTCAACAGTCGGCATATCGCCAACAGTAGTTTCACTATTAGCCGGTTGCTCAATATCAGAATCAGTTTCATCCTCCTCCTCCTCCAAATTATCAGCAGTTTCCTCCTCATCTGTAATTTTAGAGTTACCAATAGTAGCCTCCGCACTCATATCAGTCTCAACGAGCTCAGTATGCCGAAATGATTGAGGCAGCACTCGCAGCTTACACAAGGGATATGGGCTATAACCTTAAAGTGTGCATCCTCACCCTCTCAATTGAGAATAGTACCGATGTAAAAGGGCATGGTTGCTCTACCACAAACAAGTGTCAAATTTATTCCAATATTTTGGATCAATTCTAATTAGTGGTCTTGATTTAAGTTAGATTACTACTTGATTAATTCCACCAAATAATGCATGCTTAATGATCAGTATTGAGTTCCTTTGATCTTAAGTTATAAAATCGAGGGAGAGGGAGTCGAGAAAAATCGATGCAATTGATAAAATCGATGATACATGTCCAGTTTGTAAGACTTACAATGATCCTCGTACTCTAGATGTGGGATACAATACTAAATTGAATATTTTATTATCTAAATAAATGCAAGTCAGAGAAAAATCGCACCTATCCTATAGTATTATTAGTCGGGAAGAAATGAGCTGAATATTTGATTAAGTAGAATGTCCTACAAGTATGTCTTATTAAGAGTGTGGTGCGGTCCTATAAATTACAAGCACAAGAAATAAAATGATCTAAGTTGAAGCTCTATGAGCTTCAAGTGTAGGTCTATCCTACTATAATCGCAACCACACATCCATGAGCACCCCGACCAAACTCAGTCAAAATTTGCCCAAAAATTCAGTTCTTATACATACGTGAGAACCCAAACAGGAACCGCTAGAAATCATGCAATTATAACAATGATTTACAAAAAATAAAATAAATAAATAAATAAAATGTTGAAATAAAATCCTAGGACTCTACACTCTCTCGTGACTCAACTCGATCTTAATTTTATGCGCTTTTTGCATCAGGTTGGTCCTCAGAATCTCCTATCTCTGGCCACTTTGAGATATGTCAGATTTCGAGAAAGACGCGCCAAGTGTGTAGGGTCCCTCTCACAAAAATAAGATAAATTTCAGCGAGAGAATACACAGATACATAAAAATAAAGGAGTAAAAATGAATAAAAGAAATGCTGAAAATAAAGAGAAATACATATAAGAAAACTCGGGGGGGTCAGACTACCGAGGAGTGGAAAACCTATGCACTAGATTTTTCTAAAAAAATCATCCTAAGTTGTGCCTCCCTAACAACATTGCCATTTTATGAGCCGTTAAATGCATTAGTTAATTTGTCAAAATTATGTTGCAGTTGGACAGATAACGATTCGGTCAACAACCACTTAAACTAATATGCAATCAACTCAATGATGTTATTTATTTCTTACTTGGGAAAACCTAAGGTCAATCACAGGGAGGCAAATATCAACTTAAAGATTAATTTTCAGATCATTAAGTGCATTCAAGGAAAATATTATTTGTGAATTTTTAAATGCAATTATAGGGATGAATGCAAATACGAGCAAATTCAGGGGCTGATTCAAAATATCTTGGTCAAATCAATTCCAAACCCTATGAAACTTGATCAGTATGACAAAATATGCAAAAATAAAATAATGTAAATTTTTGGGAATTTTCTTATATGAAATAACTATTTAATGATTTATTGCATGCAAATAATGTTATCTTGAATAAATTAATTTTAATAAAATATAAAAAAATTATTTTCCAGAACCAAAAATGCCCTTACTAGATCTACATGAGAAGTATAAAAAACACCATTAATATTATAAAAACACTAAGTTTTGAATCAATTAAAAATTATTTATTAAGATTACGAAACAATTTATTTGAAGAAAATTATGCATGCAAATAAGATGATTTTTGGAGACAAGAAAGTGTACAATTAAATTCTATAAAAGTTGATTTTCTAGAAAGTTTTTGAGCTAATGTTGATTATTATGAATTACTTAATCACAAATGGGTAGACTATAAACCTTTTTTACTACAATTATTAAAATAAATCAAATTAAACTCAAAAAAGGTTAGTAAATGTTTGAAATGTAGATAATGAATTGTACTTCATAATGCAATTTTGGCAATTAAAAATGATAGAAAATAATGGTCCAAACAATTATTTAAACATAGGGTCTAAATGCAAATAAAATAAATAAAATAAAATGAAAATTGCAGTGTAGGGATCTTTCTGGAATTACGCACTCTTGTTAGGTTTAGATCTATAATTTGTCCTTAGGCAAGGCCTTGACTACGAGTTTCACGAGATATAGGGTTGTCTCCAGAAAAAATGCCAAGTCATGTGATTGAAATCGCATGACTTGGTATAAGATGAATGGTGAAGATGGGTTTGATCGGATGGATGAGGCAAAAAGGGGTCCTATCAGACGATGGTTCTAGAGATGATCCCCATTCTCCTCCATCGACTTCAGCTCAGAAGAACATGATAGAGGTCTGATTGTTCATGGCTTGGGTGTTGTTCTCGAGTCTGGTCGTGGTGGTAGAGATTGGCTTCATATGGCCCTGCTCGAAGGTGGTTCTGAATGGAGGGGAGCGACTAAACGAAGGGTTGCAATTCGATGTGGGGCTCCATGTTGATTTGTAAGTCTGGGGACCCATGATATGTCCATGGAGTTTTTGTCTTGTCATCGATGAAGATCGGCAGAGCACACTGGAAGGCATTGCTAATAGGTGATTTTAGGTTGACGCTACGGCTGAAGTGCTACTCTTCCTCAGAGGGGAGATGGGTGTTCTCCTCCTTTGGCTTTAAGTGCTGCTTCTAAAGACATGCAGTTGATTCATGGCTACTCAAGCACCAATGTGCCCGGTTGTAGTGTTACACAATAGGAAGATGAATGATCGAGCTCCGAAAGCCTCGAGAATGGGTTGCGTGCAAAGAAGGTTGATTGTGATCATCTAAAGGATGAAGGAGGAGGATCTAGGAGCTCCGACCATGAGATGTACATAGATGATGAGGGTATGAGAGAGACAGAGAAGTGAAGTGGGAAAAAACGTGAAGTGATCAATCGTTGGTTCAAGATTTTAGGTTTGATTTCAAATGAGGGGATTTGAGGAATGAGATGGAAATAGGAATTAAAAGCAAATAAGGATGAAGGGGATAATGAAGAGAGGAAGGAGAAAGGGGTTTAGAGATTACCTGGAAACAGGTTTTTCCAGTAGTGGAGGTTGCTCGGGATAGCACCTCAGATTGACACCTCAAGAGGGGTGGTGGACAGAGCACCTCGAACCTGGGCAACTCAGCAGTGGAGTCGTGGCACGGAGGAGGTCTGTGGATCTCTCTTGGAGGTTGGATACGATGTTGCTCGTCATCACCATCTGTCGGGTGCCTACGCTGTCACTGGATTAGTCAAGAAGCTGGGGCTCTCCATCTCTCTTGTGGCGAATCATTCTCGATGGTGGATGAGAAGGGAGTTTTGTGGTTGGGATGTTAGGGTTGAGTGGAGAAATGGAGGCGATGGGGACAAAGCTTTCCTAGGGGTTTGATGTGGATGTGGAGGGAGTCGGCCACCATTGGCCTTGACCGAGGAGTGCGGAGGTGGGGGCATGGCCAAGAAGATTGGGAGGAAGGAGATGGGTTTCTTGGTTGTTCGATCAGTCGAGATCGAACGGTTGAGGGTAATGTCCCGTGGAGAAGAAAAACAAGAAATAAAATAAAATAAAATAATAAAAGAAATGAGAGATTATCAGGGTCGTTGAATCATAGCCAATCCAACGGTCGAGAAGAGAGGTTCTTGGGATAAGGGGCACATTGCAGCTCCTGCAGCAACCACGTGTCGCCTCTACAAAATTCAAAATAAAAAATCAATAATAATTCCAAATAAAATATGAAACAACCTTAAATCAAAATATGTTCTTCATGAAAGTTGTTTATCTCGATGAGATCTACAACTTTCATGAAGGAACAAGACTAAATGACATCATTTGTAAAAACTAAATTTTTAGTGGTATTTTATGTATATAAAATGCCACGTTTTTTCATTTGCACTTTTTTGTGATTTTAATTAAGATAAAATTCAAAATAAAATAAAATAGAAGAAAAGTATTTATACATTAATTTATTTTTTGGTATTTTTCAATAATTGAGAAAATAGATTAATAAAATAAAAGAGACTTATATATACTCTATATACATACTCAGAATGTTGTATTTTCTTTTGATTTTTAGAATGTTTTAGATTTTTATTTTTGTATACTTTATTAAGTTACAATTCATAGAAAATAAATGAAAAAAAGAAATAAATTAAAAAAAGCTAATAAATGGAATGATAAGTCAAAGTTAGTAAATATGTATAATATACAATGTGATCCCAAAACCTAAGTTTCACATGTGAACTCCAATTCTTTTGAATTTGCTCTTGATTTTATAGACAATTGAATGTACATTAATTCAAAAGTAGGCATGGGTTCATGGAGAATGCATGTGAGAGATACTTGACTTTACGCCTTTTTGGTCTCAAACTAGGGTTTGGTTTTATTTGACATATATATACATGTTCTGATTTTTTGGTATTTCCATTTGTTAAGGTTAGTGATATTTACCTAGTGGAGTTGATTTTATTTGATTTGGAGTTAGTTTAAATTAATTAAAATGTGGAAAGTTAGACTAATAATACATGTGAATATATACACAAATAAGATGGTGCTTTTATTAAGAATTTAATATACAACAATTAGGCCTAATTATTCACACAATAAGGATTGGTTATTTCATTTTTTTAAGGGATTTGTTGATTGAATTGTCTTGGGATTTGAGCTAAAATTAAAGAATAAGATAGATGAAATGTGGATTCATCACTTGATTCCTTTGAAATTCTTGCATGAACTCTCGTAGCCTTCAAATAGCTTCACTAACCTCCCTCCCTTGAGATCTCCACCTCTTGTCATTGTCTCACCCCACTCTCTCAAGCCTTCTCTTCGTGCATCGGCAAGAAATCACGACTGTCAGACTTTATTGGGTCCTTTTGAAATGCACAACTCGCACACACTCTAAAGAAAAAAAATTTGATATTTTTGTATTTTTCAAATAATTTTTGGAATATCTAAAATAAGGAAAATATTTTATAAACAAAAGGTAAAAGAAAATAATTAAAAATAATTACTTAAGAAAATGGCATCTCAACAACAACCTCATAGTTGGGTCAACTCCCAAGGTCCCGGTTTGATGACATTGATCGCAGACTGGTAATTTGACCTACTTCCCTCATCAGGGCATAACAAGATCCACTACTATTATATTATATACTATATAGAACATTTTACCAGCACTTTGCAGACCTATATGCTCATTCCATACACATGTATCCCGTAATATATAATTATGATCACATATTGCTTCCCTTCGCAGTTGTAGCACACCTCACGTCTTTCCATGTCCTGGGGAAGGGGCCGAGGAATAAGAGGAGTAGGGAAGTAGGGAAGGAATGATGACCTCACTCCTTTCCACTATGCACGTGTGGGAACTAACAACAACATCCTCTTCCCCATGCTTTTAGGATACATAGTTTTAAATCGAATTAGTATATTAACTAAGAAGAGGTTGTGCATCGGTTGAAGGCTCTCCTAGTTGGTCTTCCCTTAAGAAGGAATAAAATAGATGATATATAATAGAATAAAGGAAATAATATTGTTTTGTTGTTATTGAATAGTCGGTAATATAAGCAATTAAAACACTATTTTTTAGTGATTTTTGATGTTATATGATTTTTATATGATTTTTTTGATGTTTTAGATTTTTTATACTTTAGGGATACATGTTTTATTTTCATGGTCATTTAATAGGCTAAACTATAGATAAAAATGTAATAATACTTATTCCTTTGAACTTTTTGGCGAAGTATTGATTTTTTTATGAATTTTCTGCGGACATGACATTGTCTTATGGTTTTTATTTTTTTCATAAATAAAAAATTATAATAATAAATTATACTAATAGTCTTAAAGCTACTTCTAGGCATAGGGAACTCATTACTATTTTTATTTAATAAAGATGCCTTAGAATATGCGTTAAATAAATCGATTAAGAAAAATCTTTGATAAATAATAAAAGGTACATATAGTGATGAATCACATAATGATTTAGCCAAAAATTAAGTATCACAGAGAGCTATAATCCCCGAAAATTCAACTCAAAATTTCAACTATAAGATTTATTATGGATTAATCAAGTAAAATTATGCATCTTTAGCAAATAGTTCTAATAAATCCATACGAGCTAAGAAAAATCTCATAATAAGTCATAGTTGTGACATAACTACATTCACTGAAATAATTCGCATCCCAAAATAGCCTGTGGATAAAGAGAAAAGGAAGTTTAAAGTAGAAGGATCTCAATTACAAATGCATAAAACTAATTCAGTAAAAATAAGTTTGGAGTTGAAGAAGCAAATACCTTACATACAAGCGTGAAGAACATGAGTTCTTTAAGTAAGACCTTTTGAATGATTCAGCACATATGTAGAGGTCTGGTAATAAAATCACTACTGATTGGAAACGGATGGTCCATATTAGATGCCTTCTCTTGTAAAAATCAATCGTGAGCGACAATTGTCGTAAGCCTTGAAATCCTTGAGTTCTTATTTGTTCTTAAGGTAGGTGACATCCAATTGGAGATGCGAGGAAAGAGCTGGTCCTCCTTGTCTTGACTGATGCACAGAGATTGCCATTGCTTTTCGTCAAAGTAAGGTGGTGCTCTCAACAACAGTTTGATGGTTGACATTTATGGTTGTTGTTGTGGATACATGCAAGATCAGTATACAATCAAGGGGGAGAATAATATAATCACAAATAATGGCAAGATAAAAGTCAAACAATACAGAAGTGATTACATATATCAATTCAGATAACCAACCACTCGCACGATGATGTTAACATAGAAACCCAACTGGGTGAAAACCACAACCTAAGTCCTCGACTCAGTAATCTAGGTTATGTTGGTGTAAGTTACATCGAACTCTATTTTAGCGATAGTAAAATTAATATAATTTGTTATTTTCAAATGATTAATCTTTTATGTAAAGAGGTCAAGTTAACCGTGAAGACTTGATGTGTTTCAAAGCATGTGGATTGTGCATGTATATAGTAAATATGATGTGCAAAGTTTAATGTCATATATATTGGGTTATAAATTCTAGAAGATCATATATATTGAGCTAGAAAGTCTAAATCTAATGCGTTGAAGAATATCATGTCAAGCTTGAAAGAAAACCTAAAAGGGATTTCAAAACAATAAGATATGCAAGTAGGAGCTCGAAACAACAACAAGAAGCTCATTAGAATCTAAAGTTAAAGAATCTAAAGTTAAAGGTTTGACTCGATGAAATGAGAATATTAAGATAAAGCTTTGACTCACCGCATCAAGAAAGCTTGAGATCGTTCCTTATCTTGTGTAGTTGTTGTTTTATTCTTAAAAAAAGTGTTAAAGCCTATCAAAATCATGTATACATCATGGACAACTAAACATGATCATGTCCATTTATTCATAATCCTTATTGCGCACTTTTTCTAGCTTAAATATTGGTATAAGACCTTTTATGCTGACATGGCTAAGCAAATTCATCGGTACACCTTGAGTATACATCGTTACATCAAGTATTAACAATAAGCCTTTTTATAATGTTTAAGCACGTGAACCAATACACTTGGTCATTCACTGGTTCCCTTGATCTTGTGCTATTGGATAGAGTTGTTATATATGTTATTGCATAGATACACTTTCAAGATTTATTGTTGCACCAATACATAAACCCCATGCACTTGTGCTAAAAAATTACTGTGCACTAGTACACTTGTACACCAGTACCCACTCTTAATGAGTTCTCGATGTATTTTTTGTATTATTGCACTGGTACGTATTTATGTACACTATTATACATTCGACTTTGGTAATTGAACTTAGTTATCTCAATATTTATTTTGTGTATAACTAAAGTTACACTGATATGATTTTTGTTGCACCAATTTACCTGGATTGTAGAACATATAATATAGCAAGTTTAGACCTGAATGTATTGGTATGCACCTTTATGCATCAATACATCGGAAGCTCGGCCTTTTTGTGTTAAGATATTTCGATTATTTCTATTCTTGGGCATTCTCTAAATGAAGAAAAGGACCCTTTACTCTCCCATTCAACACACACCATGAGTACGCCATTTTCTTCTCACTCATACTTGAGATATAGAGCTAAAAAAGTTGCAAAGCTACTCTCCAATCTCAACGTTCTTACGCTCTCTCAAGCTTTATTATTAAAAAAACATTCTGCTCTAGTTTTATCTTGGTTTGCATTTCGTATTCTATTTTACTTGGTTTTCCTACTAGCGTATTTTTATTTCCTTAAGAATTTTTTTAAAGTTCAATATCTATTCAAGATACTTTAAGTCAACTTTCTTTACCCATTATTTTCAACACTTATTCTTGAATTAATATTAATCCAACCCTTTTCTAATCATTTAATTAATTCATGTTCTCGACTTTAGATGTTATAATTCAACTCTTTATATAACCATTCGTTTTGATTCTATATTGGTCATCAGTTAATGAAACATATTTTCATATGTATATTTGAATTCTGTTCTTGATTATTTTCAAGACAACTTCCTATATCCATTCTTTATTTTCTACTCGTAGTTAGTATTATTCTTAGACTCTTCCTTTCACCTATAAAAGGGATCTTATTATAGACATTGAAAACATAACTCACACGGCATTTCTCATGTCATATTTTTAATACCTTCGAAGGAGAAATCTCTGTGAAGCTCTGTTATGCACTTTTATTGCACTACTTATCTTCTATAGCCATCCAGTTTACACAAAAATCCTCAATTTGCAAATATCTTATTTGAGTATCTATTTGCATCTTGTCACCTATAACATCATATTGCATTGCATATTTGAGAAGGCTTTTTAAAACTCACAAAATCTTTAGTACATGGCACATGTTAAAATATTTGCACCCAAGAAAAATTCGCATAGTTAGACTTCCTTAAAGTTGTTGATAATTTATTTCACATTTATTGATATTTATTATTTTCTAAAATTCAAATCTTAAAAATTTTAAAATTAGTTTGAAAATTCACCGATTATAGATTTTTTTTAAACTTCTCCAAAAAATTGTATGTGTCTTTTACTTTATTTTATCACAAACTCAAAAATTTCAAAAAATATATATCTCTAAAAATAATAAAATAAAATAAAAATCATACAAAAAGAACAAAAATCAGGAAAATAAAAAATAACGATATTTGTGAATACCTAAGTATATTACCTTAAAAATATATCCATATTGAAATTCATTACTTTCTAGCATTTTCATGTACTTAAAACCTATATTTTCTTATATAGATAACTTAATTTTCAAATAATAGTCTATTAAAAGTACCATACAAAAAATACTACAACATTTACAAAAAAAACACTTTTTCTTCTTTAATTTTTGATAACTTTATAAACGCTTTACAAAAAAATATCATCCCATTGTATATATAAATATGGGTGTTTCTTAAATAAAAATCTTAAAAAGACAAAAAGGTAAGATTTAAAACATAAAAAAGCAAAAAAAGTAGTACATATACATTAAGATGCATACGCACCATTCTTTAGTTTTGTACACTTCAAGCTTGACCATAGACTTAACCAAGTGAATTAAAGAACCCCAATACTACAACTTCTTTTTGTTTATTAACTTTTCCTGATATTACAACTTACACCTCTTAACACCAATGAAAAGCTTATCCTTGGGGAGTAAATCTTAAGAGTAATCCTAATCTCCCTCAAACAAAATTTTAATGTTTTATTTAATTCAAGTCTCAAGCAAACAAAAAGAAAATGAATGTAAGCAGAGAAATGAACTTGCTATTTTATTTACCCTATAGTGTATAGGATCGAACTCAGGGAGGCTACAATAATCCTGAGGGTTATTTAAATCAAGGAAAAATCAAAGAAATAAAAGAGGAGTTCCATTTATGCAATTCTTAGGTTTTAGTGAATTTTTATTCTTTCCAATTTTTATGGATTTTTAATTTTTTATATATTTTATGGTTTTTAGATTATGTATTTTTTGTGATTTTTTAATTTTACAATTTATATTTTTAATAAAAGAAAACAAATTAAATGAATAAAATAAAATATAAAAAATAAGAAAAGGCAAACTTTTTGTATTTAAAAATAAAGCAAAAATGTACAAAAATCAAATAAAATTCTTTTGGGGTTTTTGATATTTTTATACTATTTTGTGATATTTAGAGGATTTTTATATTTTTAAGGATTTTAAAATAATTAAAAATAGTAAAAACAAGAAACAGAAAAATACAACAAATGTTTTTGTGATTTTAATATATAAAATAAAAACAAAAATATGTAAAATATGTAAAGAACCATAGAGTATTTTTCTAGGTTTAAAAAAAATGTATTTTGTTGTTATTTTACTTATTTTTATTTTATATGAATTTTTAGGTGTTTTTAGTGTTTTGTTATTTTTTCTTTTATAAGGAATATAAGGATGAAATATTTATATTGAAATTCACACAAATCAAAACAAACACATAATATTTTTTTGGAAATTTTCAAACAATTTTTGTATTTTTAATTTATCATTTTACGCAAATAGGGATAAAACAAAGAGTTTTTATTTATTAAAAATAAAAAAACTAAATAAAATGTAAAATAAAAATTATTGATGATAATACTATTTAGCAGGAATGTAAAATGATTTTTATGGATTTTTAATGATGCTTAGTTATTCATTAAGCAAGATTAACAATTAAAACAATACACTACAACACATGGGTATAAGTGCAAGCAAAAGTTATTTGAGGACTAAACAAACAAAATACTTAAAAGACAAGGATGTAACATGCAATTTTCCCAAAAAGGGGCATGTCGGCGCACATGAGATGTGTTGGCACGGACTTTGATGGGATTATTTATCCTCGAGGGACTAAACATTAACAACAACAAATTGGATAATTATTGCAATTTCACCACAAATCATGTGTCATGCACAATTATACAAACAAACAGTACTACAATGCAATTTAAAATAAGAAGAAGGGTAAATGTGCAAATAACTAAATCACTGATGTTCTAAAACGTGTCCTAGTTGGAATTATTTACAAATTAAAATAATATAGGGGCTATAGTGTAAAGTCTTCATCGATCGATGGGACGAATCAAATGTTGGATGTGCTCTTCCTTATCTTGATCTAACGGTTCAACTTCGACGCACGCCGACGGTTTGGATCTGATCTGGAAACGCAATCTATGGCTAGCAACCGGGGCTTCTTAGACGGCTAGGATGCAAACTGGAGTGGTGCTCTTGATCTAATGGCGGAATATTTCAATGGAGGATTTGGGATGAAGGTCGACGTCGATGAACTTCGATCGGTTGGATCTCGGTCGATCTCTCTCCAAAACAATGCCTGAAGGTCATTGACGGTTCCTATTGCTACCCCCACATCGATCTGATGAGGCTATGAGGTCCAACGGTCGGTGATCCGCGATATGGAGCTCTGATAGCTTTGCGTGTAAACCTAAGTCCCAGACACTACTCGAAGCTCCAGAAATCGTCCTAGACCCTACAGTTAAGTTCCTTGCTTGGAGACGTAGCTCTGGCAAAGTTATTATGCACAAAATCACGAGGAAAATAAGAGTAAATGATGACCTCTGAAGGTCGTGATCGGGAGGGAGGTCGAACGCCCATATCCGAGATTATCTAAGGGGGTATAAGTATGGGAGGAGATGGAGAATAGGCAAGCGAATGTAGATGGACGTCGGATGGTGGATTGGATTATTAGTGGGCCTCCGATCATGAAGATCGGAGAGAGATCTGCCTGATCGTGATTAAGCTACGAACATGAATTAAAATGCTAAATTAAAAGTAAATTCAAAAGTAACTATATCTAGAATTACCTACGGTGATCGAGAGATGGGTGTGGCCTCAATCCAATGCATAAGGAGGAGAAGTGTAGACGATGTTGGCAAACTCCGGCTACATGATCGGATCACGATTCCCAAGGGCTTCATGCTCTCCCAATAGAGGAGGATGAGGAGTTGTCACCCCCTCGACTCTCCTGGATCAATTTTGGGCACAAAAACTCAAGGAAAACTGGTCAAGGATGAAATTTGATCGGAGGGGTACTTATAGAGGTGGCTGGACGTGAAATTTAAATGGCGGGACATGTGGGAAGTGAGGTTATCTTCCACAATATTATGAACGGGCTGAATGTTATTCAGTCTAAAGGTTCCTAGAAGAAATCGAGAATAAAGGATGGTCGAATCAGGCAGGAGAAAAGCTCTGACGAGCCTCTTATTCGGGTAAGGCGAGTTGAGGGGGAGGTTGACCCGGGTCCACCAATGGAGATGGACCTGGAATAAGACAAAGTCCACTTAAGGACAAAAATTCAATGAAAAGTTAAATAAATTAAATTAAAATTAGTAAATGAATTTAAATAAATAAATTATGTAAATAAAAATATTAATAATCAAATAAATTTAATTTAGGTGATTTTTAATAAATTAAATAATTTAAATAATGGGGTTAAATAAATATTAACATTTATTCGTATGTATTTTTACTTATATATACAACAACATGATTTTTTATTATTTATTTTTATATATAAATATAACATCTAATATTTTATTTATTTACACATTTTACAAGGATTATAAGTATATTTATATTTTATTTTTATGAAATAAATAATTAAGTTAATAAAATAGGTGTATTTACAATATATACATAGTGATACATATACAATATATAATGAATTTATTTTTGGTGAATTTGATTTTTATTATTTTTATTTTTATTTTGTTTGCATAAAATACAATATTTACAATTATTTTAAAATACAATATGCACAAATATCTGCATAGAATAAATAGAAATAATGTATTCACACAATAGTACAAGAATAATATATAATACACTCCAAAAAGCCAAATTTTGCATCTTAACTCTGATTTTAGCGAAATCATTTCAATTTAAAGCTTATTTTATTTAGTGTACAATAAAAGTGAGTTTGCTTTATTTTGAATTTTTATGGAGAAGATATAGGTATGGGAAGTATGACTTACGGCTTTTTCAAAGTGTCATTATTTACACAATATACAATGAATCTTCTTGCAATTATTTTTAATATTTACAACTAATCTTATGACAACTTATGAGAAGAAAATGATTTTATTTGAGATAAATTAAGTGATAAATAAAATAGAATAAAGAATTCTATACCAACAATGGTGTATGTGCAATTACTGAATAATGATGAAATTTGATTTTTCTTTTTATTTCTATACTAGTGGACTTATCTGCCCCTACTTTATTCCTTACCGATCAGGTCAAGTCTTGACCTTCTCTCGGGGTCAATGTCAGCTTGTATTTATTCCATGTATACAATCTTTCTTTTCTTTATTTTTATTTTATTTCTTTATTTATTCATTTTAGGTTATGGTTTTTGTAAAATATTTACAAAAGAATAAGAAATAATTAAAAAAACACATTTTGTTAATATTTACATGTATTTAAGAAGGGATTATAATCTAAAATAAATGAATAAAGATGATGAAATGCATATTCATCATTGGGGTAGAGTCTATTTGGATAGGGGAATGAACTTCGCTATTATTAGAGTTAATAATCGATCGAAGGACATATTAATGTTAATAAGGTACAATTAGTACAACTACAATAAAGCATTTAAGCTAAATATCTTAAATGCTTGATTCTAATTTTTTAATATATGTTTGCATGAATTAGATGTATGGAATGATGCATGACCTAAATGTGAATAATGATGCATGAACTAGAAGTATATAACAATCACTACAAAAAAGGCGTGATTGGCGTGCACATAGGGGCTCGCCATGTGCATGCTATATGCACACCTTGTGCATGCTCAAATGTCGGACGAACACATGTGCTCGCTCGATGCGTGCTCGCGAAATGGCTTGTCGCAGGGGTAGGTAGGCAAGCACCCATATACGCTAGGTGCTCGCCCTTTCCGGGCGTACACATATGTGCTCTCCCAATCGCTCACCTGCACAAAAGAAAGGGAGAGGTTTCTGAGAGCCCTTGGCGAGCACATGTGCTCGCTCAACCTGGAGAGCAAAAAATATATATACAAGTTCGACGGGTTTCGACACCCCCTCAAACCTATAAAACCTACCAAGAAACCACTGAAGGTACATATTGGAGTTGAGAAATGTACATGTAAAATACCTAATAGCCAACATCCTCTTATACATGTACAACTAACTTGTACCTATCAAGCTCACATAATATCTATGAATTTACTTTCAAATTAAAAATATAAGTTCATATAAATCTGCAATATATGTAAATGCATAACTAATAGATGTTCTAAGGGCTCTATAGTTGAAATAATCTACACATACAACTGGATCTAATATACATGTTTTTAAAAAAAGACTTGCTTGGAATTCAACAACTACACAAAATAAAAAAACAAAAAAAACATTTCTTCTTCGATCTGAATATTTTTGAAATCAAATTCTGTTTTTAATCTTTTCCCCTACTCATTCTCCTTAAACATGGCATACATGTGTGCCTCTTCTTCTAGGTCAGTCTCCTCCTCCTCGTCATCTGATTCAATCTCCTCACATTAAGACGCATGCCCTTGTGACCTATAATAAGTAAAATATGTATAAGATATGCATGTAAAGATAAAAAACTATGAAATTATTACTCGTCTTAAGGAGAATACCTACATGTACGCCGTGAAATCTTCTCAAAGCTTCATCACCTGCTCCTCCATCATCGCTGTCTGGGACTCCATCTATGGTGATGGATGTGATGATTGTGGATGTGAATACGTATATGACGACTAACCATAAGTAGAATACGATTGATGATGCTCCTTCACATAGTATGTACGGAGACCACCTAGCGTCTGCATTCGATTCACCACAACATCCCTCTCCTCCAACACTTATTAAAATTATCATTGTGTAATATGTAGATATATTAAAAAAATTGAATAAAAAAATTAATATTTTCTATACATGATTCCAAATAGCTTTATCAAATGGTGGTTGGTCTCCATCAGGAGTCCCACCCCATTTTTCTCTAGATAGAGCCAAATAACGATCCTGAAATATAAGTTGAAAATATTATAAGAATTATTTGTAATATATCTTTCAAATTCCTTAAAAACATAATGACTAACCATCAATTCTCCCACTTCAAGAGTGGATCATTGGGATGCTCCCTCTTTCCCACTCATGTGGGACATAGGCCACCACTCCAGAAACGAGGGTTCTCTTTCCAACCTAGTTGCCTGCAAAAATAAAGATAAATATTAATAACAAAATGGAACTACAATAAATGAGAGTTTAAACTATACTTTTTAAAAGAAATTACCATCTCTTCTCTAATCTGATTGTGGTTTTTGGAGCCACTAATCGATCTAATCTTCTGTTTTTGGTGGTTTATCCTTCCCACCGTCGATCTCCTTCCAAACTCAAAATCTATAATAAATGCATCACAAAACCCACCCACCTTCAAAAATATAAGATGGATATAAATTTTTATAAAAAAAAATACATTTTAAAATATAGTGATAATACAATACATTTCTTCATCGCACCATGGCGGTGAGAATCTCTTCATCTCCTCAAAATTCATTTCCTCTCATCCCATTTTCGCATGTGAGTCTCTCCTTGCCTTAAAAAATGTATCATCCATCCTCTTCTCCACCAAACGAATAAAGGCTCGACGGTAAGCCTCCTTTACTAGACCAGCAACCTAAAAGAATCTACTCTAAAAAAATTTGAAATTTCTAAATAAATAAGTTGCAATAATTATCAAACGATTCGAATAAATTTTCTGTATATTCTTATCAGGAAAATCTCAAACAATCTCTCCTCCTCGGTAGCAGGAATGCGACACCATCTGAATTGTGTGCTAGTCAAATGTGTCTTGATAATGTTTGTTATATCCTTTGCAACCATGTTGCTATTCAAAAAATCCCTGCAAATTTTTGAAATCTTTTTAGAGAGTATATATGTGAAAGTAAAAATTAGAAAATATAAAGCATCATACATATACTAACAAAATGAAAAAATTCAAATATGTCAAACTTCACAAACTAAGATCTAGTGCATATGATCTTCAATCAAAATCTACTTACCTTTAAAATTGATCGCTAAAATATCTTAAATCCTAAAAATAATTCTCGGGTTATAGGGTTCGTATATGGAAATTAAGTTTTGAGACTTTATTTTATATATGTACAACATGACTTGACGTTATACCATTTATGTAACATACATTTCCATCCTTTTATTTTATATTTTATTAACATTGTAGTTGCCAACAAAAATATGAGATTGAAAACAAGATAAAATATAAAATATACAAAATTGAACAGCCTAAGCCCCTCATATTTTATAGATATGAATCCCTTGTACACTATATATAGCGTACATATAATAAAACTACATATTTAAAAAATAGTCGTAAGTTCATAAAATATTGTTTATTAATAACAAACTATAAAATGTGCATATTCCTAAAAAAATAAAAAATAAAAATCCTCAAAATCTAGGTTTAATATGCCCATAAAATACATTCCTTATATATCACAAATGATTGAATCTAAACAATATTCTACAAAAGTGTTGAGCTTAAATGGTTGTACAAATTACATATTTACATTTTTTTGGCTTTCTGATGTCATCTGTTATTTTTTCAGGAATTTATAAAAAAATTACTTAAGTAGAAGTTTGGGGTGGTGATACGTCTCACCACCCAAAGCATCCACATTCTGCATGTTCGACCACGACCAAGACCTCTCTTACCGATCATCGCCTAGCTAACAATAACCTTCCCACCTAATCTCATATGATTTCCCACTCTTCCCTTCACCTTGCTCTAGTCCTAACTCCAAACCCCTCTACCTACTTAGTTGTCGGTCAAACCCTAAAAAATACATCCACTCCAACACTACCTTTAAACCCAACTTCCATGTAACGACGATACCTACTAATCCCACGTTGAAAGACTCTGGGGAGCTTCACTACAAGGAATCAAAATAAATCAAGGTGGATCTGAAGCACTAGGCATCGTATTATGTGCAAGAAATATGAGTAGAGCTTTGATTGGCCTTGCATAGAGATACACCTCGAGGTTTTACACCCCCACATCCACAAGAGAAGCCCCTTAATCCTTTTACTTTATGTTCATCCCCATACTTGATGCATTTCTTTCTCAACTCTGCTTATATTTCCATTCAACTTCGACCCATTCCATTGCATCTTTTCTTTGTCCATCGATTCATAACCTATCTACTTTGCTCCGTTAAGGATCAAGGTTTTGATCCTTCTCTTTACTACACATTATGGTCGCTTGCTCATTCAATTTGTTGTTGGGTTCATTCAATAGTTAAGTTTGGGACATTTAAGTAAATGGTTGTCCTCATATCGAGTTCAACCCCTTATGATATGTGTTGCACTTGTTCTTGTAAAGATTTCAATTGAAAGTGGGATAAACCAATCATTTGTCTCCTAGTTATGGCCCATTCCAACCATTCTAGATGTACACCAAGGTCGATGAATAATTGAGGAGGATATCGGATCCTTCTCCAAGTAATCTAAGTCTAATAAAGAAGAAGCTCCTGTTTTGTGACATGTTTATTTAGTCGATGACTCGAATCGAAGGACGACATCCAATCTTCCCCTTCTACTTAATCGTTGCTCAGTTGATTGCTCAATATCCTCGAATTCATCATGATTCATAGGCATGCCCACCTGCTCGTGAGTGTGGAGAAACTTTGACGGTCGAGATGGGCATGTAAGTTCTATTATATGCAATTAGATGAAAAGGAACAAATTGTACAAAAACAACCATGCAGGATTGTAATATTATAAAGAGATCCCTGCTCATTGGTGCTCCTGATGAACTTGCCCTCTACCACTTTAATTAAGAAGAATTAATTGTGTCGTTTGTAACATGCGATAAAGACGAGCCAATAAAAATTGACCATACGGAAAATAACATATGAAAATTAATCTGATATGGTCGATTGTTTATTACTTGATCAAGTCCCAATGTCAAACTCAGGGAGGTAATATGATGGTCTAGAATCAAATTTTAAATTACTTAAAGTTAGATTTTCAAAGATGAATTTTTATGGATTTATTATTTTTATAACTTTTTATGGATTTTTTAATTAGTACAATGATATTGAAGCAAGTATGAGGAGTGTCTTTTTTATTTTTTTATGCAAGAAAATAAATACTGTGAAATAATAAGAGAAAATAAATAATGCAATATCGAGAAATTTAAAATGATGATGAATGCAACGGGGATGCAAGAACACAAGCCAACCAAACAATATGCAGTTTGATTCGATTGACGAGCCTCAGATTAATCGATTTCAGGTAATAACTAATAAATAAATCTCAATTCAAATTCCCAAGAGATACCCTAATTCTGCACAATTTTATGAGCAATAAAATCAAAATCAGAGAATGAATAGCTCATAATAGATTCATGAATTCCCTTTAATTAAATGATGTTCAATACTGCATAAAAATGTATAATTAATTATTCTAATGAAAGAGAATAACATAAGCTTCAAAAGATATAAAGAACACAAAAACAGGACCACAACTACTCAAGATATAATCGAAAAAAAGTCTAGGGACATAAATGTAACAGAAATAATTAGGAAAGTTCTCAAAATTGACTATCCATGGGCATCTTTGTAAGTCCAGGAGTTGTGAGGGCCACTCGCACAAGTTCTCCCATGTGTGTGCTTGGAGCACGTGAGTGGGCCTCTAATGCTATATCTGGAAAATGGAGGGGTAATCACATAAAATTTCCCAGACATGTGCAATATGGCACGTGACCAAACCTTGTTGAATGGTGGGGACTCTTGCAACACAGACGATCGAAATGGAGAGGTTTCTTGATCAGATGGTGTCTGCAACAAGGGGAATTCTTCCCTATCGTCCTGATGGTATCCATGCTTAAGTAGGGCGTGTAGTGCGAGGGGATCCTCCTATCATGTGGTAGAGAAAAGAAGCATCTAAAACTCCTTCGATCGATGTTGGCTTCGATCACCATTGCTAAGAAGTTGGATGGATCAAGCTTGTGAATCATTGCCATGTCGTTAAGTTCAAAGAGAGAAGAATGAGATGGAGATAGCTCATGTATGCGAGCATGATGGAGAAGGAGCATTGTCGGTGATGGGTTGAGAGGGGGGTGGAAAGTGAAGGCAATGAGGTCCGAAGGTGATGGCATTGTTCGGGGTTGATCCAAAACTCAGTGAAGATGGGATTGATGATGCGAAGAAGAAGAACTATGGAGAAATTGAGGAGAAAAATTGAGAACAAAGAAGAAGAAGGGAGGAAATAAAGGGAGATACTTGTGAGTTCTTCTGATGTTGGAGGAGAAGTACCCAACTTGATCTTTGCATCAGCTGTGGGCGGAGCATGACGAAACTTTGCTGCTCCGAAGAAGGTGTAACTACATAGAATGCAGTCCGTGGATCTCATTGTGAAGGCGATGGCTTCTATCACCAGCCTTCATCCTCAAGCTTCCTTTCTATGTCTTTTCGGATTAGTAGATGCAGATAAGGGATGGTTGGATGGTCATATGGCTTCTTAAATAGGGAGAAGGAAGGAGGCGTATTGGCTGACGGGAGGATTGGGAGTGGTTTCCATTTCAGGAGAATAGATGATGGTATTGGGTTTCATTTGGTTGGAGTCGTATGTGGGGGGGAGATAGGATTAGGGAGTTTGGGTTAAGGTTGGGGAAGAAGGGCATAACGGTGGATGATTTGAGATGACGTCAGAGGGAAAAGATGGTCGTTGGGATTAGGATTTTGGGTTAGTTCATTGGGGATCGAGATGGGAAGGGGTTGGAGTGGTTATGGTCATGGTTATGGCTATTGGAGATCGATCGATAGAAGGAGAGGAGGAGGTAGAGAAGAGAGGTCTGGAGGAAGGAGGAAGAAGAACAGTTGTTGGATCATCTCGATCCAATAATCAATGAGGTTTCTTGAGGTAGAAGGATAAGGGGTGGACTGTTGGATCACGCTGGATCCAACGACTGGAGGTGGTCACGTGCTGACGCACTTGAGAAGGCCAAGGGCTGGAAGGAAAAAGGATGGCCATTGGATCTCGGAGGATCCAATGGCCAAGATTGGAAGCACTAAGGACAATGGAGTTGACTAGGGTTGAGTCGGCTTTGACCAGGTGCTGAGGTGGCCCAGTAAGAATGTGACATGTGTGCAATGTTGACCAAAATAGTATTGAGTAATACAATAAAATAAAGAAAATACATAAAAATATAAAATGACCTCAAATGAAAAATCCTCAAAATGAAAAATGTTGATCTAAATGCATTCTATAATGTTTATGAAGGACTCAAATGCGAACGGACTCAACTGTGCAAGTTATGATTTTTTTTATTTACATTTTATGAATTTAAAATATAATTTTTTAGTTTTGAATTTATATTTTATTTTCTATAAATAATAAATGCAAGCAAAAATCAAACATGATATATGATAATGCAATTGACACAAATGCTATTTTTTGGATTTTATGAGTCAAGAAAAATCAGAAATAAATTAGGGATGTGAATTATATAGAAGTAAATTGGTCTCAATTTTCATGTGAGGATTAATCTTTTCTTTGTTTTTATGTATTTTTGGATATGTATTTAGTTAGAAAATAAGATAAAATTAAATAAATAAAAAGGAAATAAATCAAAATGAGTTAAATATGTATATGAGATAACAAGTCAAAAATCAATGACTATGTACAAATTACAGTTTGGTCCCAAAACCCAAGTTTCACAAATGAACTCCGATTCTTTTAAATTTGATCTTTATTTGTAGATAATTGAATGTACATTAATACATAAGTGAGTAGAGTGAAATTGAATATTGTGGGTAAGAGATATCAATATTTACGCGTTTTATTCTTGAAATTAGGGTTTGCGGTTTATTTCTCATATATAAAGCTAATAGTTTGTAGGATTTTCATGATTGATATTAGTGATATGGACACAATGGATCAGGTCTTATGTCAATTAGAGTTAGTGTGAATTAAATGAAAATGGGTGAAATTAGGTGAATATATACAAGTGAAATACAGATGCAATATGAAATGCTAATTTATGCAAATTATTTACAAGTGCATGGATGCTAATTATGAGTTATAAACATATGAATGCACCTAATTACTCAGGAAGAAGATCTATTTTTAGCTTATTAGAGTGATGAGTCACATATTCATAAACCTCATATACTTAAAACCTTGCTCATCCCCGAGAAACCAAAGAATGAAGTAGTGAAATGAGATTAGTTTCCATACCAAGATCATGGACAAAAGTTCAAAATGGAGTCCGACTCGACCTTTGGATTAATATTTTGGTGGAACTACTATGATAATTAGGACTTTAAAATCAACAGTCTCTAAGTTGTATAAGTCATTGTACATGTTCAGCTCAGAAGTCATCTTAGATCCATCCCCTCCCAAAGCACACTCCATGAACATTGAATAACTGTCTCTTGTGTATGAAGGCTGTTATCTCTTCCCACTCGAAATGTTGAATTACCATGCAATCTCTCCTCCAGTAACTCATCCTCGGGAAATCGGGTTTCCTTCTAAGCTCAAGTATTGCTAGTACTATCAAAAATGAGAAAGAGCAGAGAAATTGAAGCTTCGCCAGTCTAGCTAAGTCTCCTATATGAAGATTGGATGGTGCAGTTAAGTCTTATCTATGAAGGCAATGGACCATTGTGGTCAAGAAACTAGGATTTTAATAATTTTGCTCTGCATTTATTTTTGAGCTCTCTTTTTTTCTTTGATTTTTTGCCCATTTATCAAAGTGTATTTTTTGTATTTTGAGGGTACAAGAGTGAACAACCACGTTGAGGTGGTTGCATTGGCCCCCATCTCGATCGAACGACTAAGTACTAGTAGACTATTCTTCATCTGGAGCTTTATTTCAACCCGTACTCTGGTCTTTAGTTGTCCACACTACTAGAGAAAAAGCCACACAGTATTCTAACATCATGTTTGAGTTGAGCCAAATACGCAATGCTAGAGTACAAATTAATTATCTATTCAAGAGTCATACTCAGAATGAGGCAATCAATTTAGACACTCAAAGTCAAAGTTTGAAGACTAACATACAGAACTCGGAGATTTCAGTCTACACCTTGAAGTGTCTAAAATCCTACTTCTCGATTAAGTTCCTCTAAAAATTAAGTGCATTAAGGCCAAGTCAAGTCCTCAAAGATAAATATTTACACATTAATATTTTTTTGGATTTTTAATAAAAAAGAAAATAGGGAAATAAAATAAAAATGGAAATCGGGAGATATTTGTACAGACTCACAAGGGGTACTCTGAATTTGTCTATTTCTTTGATTTCACTATTAGTTTGGATTTGGATTTTTGTGAATTTTATTAAAACTTTCATCAAAGAATATAAATGAAAAATAAAAAAAGGGTTAATTACGTATAGAAATTAATAGGTAAAAATCAGGTAAAAATACATAATGCGCAAAAGAGGCCAAAATCCAACTTTCACGTACGAGTTTTGATTTTTATGAAATTAGTCGTGTTTTGAAGGTTTGAATACATATTACTTTAAAAGTGAGTAGACCTAAATCAGATACTGTATGAGGAAGATATGTGTGTTTTAGTCTGTATATTTTGAAATTGGAGTTTTGTCTCACTTGCCAATTATTTGAGTTAGTATTTTTTGTATTTTTCATTTAATCTTGTTAGTAATATGTACACAATGAAGGTGGTCTGGGTCAATCGGAGTTAGCATGAATTAGTTAAAAATACATGAAGTTGGATGAAAATGTGAAGATGATTATGAATGCAATTATGCAGGCTAAAATGAAAATATTAAGTCTAAGTGCATGAATGGTAAAATACAGAATAAATGATGAAATGCAGCTAGTTACTTGAGAACGAAGCTCTATTTTCAGCTTTTAGTGTGATGAATCACAGATTCATCAAGCTTGAGGGGGTCCTTCTATCCTGTGGTGGAGCAAAGGGGCATCTAAATCTCCTCCAGTCAACAATGGCTCTGATCACCGTTGTTGCACCTACAAGAAGTTGGATGCCTCAAGATTGTAAAGCTTGGTTATGTCGTTAAGTTTAGAGAGAGGGCAATGAAATGGAGGCATCTCCTGTATGTGAGCGTGAGGGAGAAGGAGCACGGTCGGTGATGTGTTGTGAGGGAAGTGGAAGGTAAATGTGATGAGGTCCGAAGGTAATGGTGTTGGTCGGGGTTGATTTAGAACTAAGTGAGGATGTGGATCGATGATGTGAAGAATAAGAAGAAGAAGATGGAGAATCTGAGGAGAATAATTAAGAACTAAGAAAAAAGAAGGGAGGAAAGAAAAGGAGATACTTGGGAGTTTGCCTGATGTTGAAGGAGAAGAACTCAACTCCGATCTTTGCCTCAACCATGGGCGGAGCACGACAAAACTTTACCGCTCCAGGAAGATGCAACAGCATGAAATGGGGGCGGTGGATCTCGCCCATGAGCGTAGATCTTCACCATGAAGGCGATGGTTGTAGTCACCAGCCGTCGGCCTCAAGATTCCTCTCTCTGTATATTCAGTATGGTCATATGTGTTCTTAAATAAGGAGAAGGAAAGAGGCGTAGTAGCTGACGATAGGATTGGGAGTGGTTTTCATTTTAGGAGAAGAGATAAGGGGGTTAGTTTCTAGTTGGTTGGAGTCGTATGGGGGGGAAGATAGAATTAGGGAGTTTGGCTTACGATTGGGGAAGAAGGGGATAATGGTGTCTGATCTGAGAGCCCAAACGAGCCCAAATCTTTGTAGGTTCATGGTATAATCCAAAACCTTCGACAACCTGGCTCTTATACTACTTGAAGGATATAGGAAAAATCCTCAAGCGCATCACGGAAGCGTGATGATCGCATCGAATGCCATCAGGAGTGACTAGTCGACTAGTTGCTCGATGCAGCGGAAATTAAAATTTTCTATATGACGAAATCACATGATCCAAGAACACTTCTCGGATCATTTCATCTAAACCGCAGACAAGTAATAGTATTATCTCTTGAAGCGTGGTTGCGATCGAGTCTCTAAACAAAGATACCTCCTGTCTCAAGTCCGATCCGACAGAGGAGACACTTGCGAGCTCGTGGATGAGACGCATGCTTCTCGCAATCCATGTTGATGATCCAAGCCACGGATCTCCTGATCTCGATAAACGAGATACAACGTCTTCTTCACTAGCAAGGCACGCTAAAGTAGACGGTGATCCATGAGCAAACGATCGGGTAGCATAACGACGATGCTGCAGCGATGGAGGATCTCTCTAGGGCATCCATGGTGGATGGCCACATGAGAGATAGAGTGTAGGTGTGTAGAGAGAAAAGAGAGAGAGAGCATTAATTAAGTATACCATATGAAGAGCAATAGATGCCTCTTCTTATATAGGGTTTTGGGAGTCCATGGATCCCAATCCATGGACAACACACAATCAATGGTTGAGATTGATTTGTGTTTCTTTCAATGGCTATGATCTTGTTGTAAAAACACAACAACAATTAAATTAAATTAAATTAATTTAATATATCTCGATAAATCATTATATTTAAATTCAAATTAAATCAATTAATTATCCTTGGAGATAATGAGGAGATAAACCATATCCCCTAAAAAGGGGGACGACTACGACATCTCATGAGATCTCATTATCTCATGATATCTCTCGGATTTACAACAACAATTGTTGTAAATTATTTCACAAAAATAATTCATAATTATCTTATGAAATATTGCAATCATGCCATTGAAAAAATATGAATCACATTCACATCCCAAAACAAAATGTAATTATATTTTAATTAATCATCCAATGTGAATCCAATTCACATCAATAATTAATTAACAAATATAAATCACAATATGCTCTCTCTGATATAATATAAATCACATTTATAATATATATGATTAATATGGATAGTGCTATCCATATTATTCATATCCATGATAATTAAATCGTATTTAATCATCTTGGATCTCTATTCTCATGTGCCAAAATAATATAAATCACATTCACATTATTCACATCTTTGATAATTAAATCACATTTAATTATCTCAGATAACTCTCCTTATAATATGAATCAAATTCATATTATCCATGATAATTAAATCACATTTAATAATCAATTTTCTCGATACTTGGATACATATATCAACAATGAAATTATCCATGAACTCTTTCAAGGATAATGCACTTTCTCGGCGGATACTTGGAGATAAGGACAGGGCGATTGTATTGTTCCACGTATAGTGACTTGGATATTGAGATCACATCTCAAATCCAGAACTCGGGCCTCCCATAGATGCTTGATTAAATCAAGACCGCAAATCTAATCTTCTCATTGCATCTGAATCTCATTCAGATCAATGTCCAACATTTGGATCAAGATCAGATTACTTCTCTACTGAGAGAAGTCACTAAAATCCAGACCCGTTTCATCACTCCCTAGGAATGGAAGCGTCATAGTTATACAATCGTTTATGATAACATCAACCTCAGGTATTCCCAACACCTGTACATCCTGCATGCTGGAAGATTCAGAATAAACCCGAAGTATTAGATCAACTTTATATTGTCTACTTCAGGGTTTTATTAGTAAGTTTCTCATTTGATCATTGGGAGTTGGTATCGATCATATACTTTCCAAAAGCATGTATCATACCCAGGTCTTGATCATATACTTTCAAAAAGTATATATCAAACTTACAAATTCAGTCAAGCTTCCAAAGCGAGATGACTATGTACGGAATTTGATTCTTCTCAATATCTCATGAGTGAGCCATGTCTTCCGGTTCAGTAGCGAACTTGTACGATCCTTTTGAGAGATCGTATTACTCGTATGCCCTTATATGCACACCAACGTGTCGGTGTATAGACCTTGGTTAGGTCACCAACCTATTGGTCTGCCAAATATACATACTCAGACATATAGTAACACATCTGTCTCCGGTCAGAGGATGTGTGCCTGTATCGTGACAACATACGATATAGGACTTTGGTTATCTTGATCTCGTTAAGTCAACTCTTTGACCTAACTAACCTGACACCTCGGAATCTCTATTCCCATGCAGAGGACCTGCATCAAGAGGTCGGTCTGATATCAGCCTACGTGAGAAAGGATTGCCATCTCCTACTCAGGCTGGAGGTCATCTCTTAACAATCATTTGATGGTGCTTGATGAGTCCTCAATCTAACCCTTTAGATATTCATCCAATCACAAGCCTCTATGATTCAATAGTTGAATCAACAGCTGTATGATTATTAAGATGGCCATGGTTCATAATCCTAATTGTACCAATGGACCTATTACATAAATTATTTATTCTTCATTTCAAATCAGGGAATGATATTTGCAATAACATTTATTGCATAATGGCTCGTCGTGGGCTTGCATGTCCAACAATCTCCACTAGCCCAAAGAGCCATTATTGGGCTAATCATTTAAACCCAAACTCATGTGACAATCATAGGCTATTTAGAAAATAGCTAGGTAAGCTGATCAGTCACTCTGTTCCCACGAGACTACGCCAAGTCCTTTTACGGCACTTGCATATCCCGAGTAACAGTGCTCGTATCTAATGCGAATGTTGCATCTCATGCAACCAATACTCAATCTTGTTAGTTATAGTGTCCTTAATGCTACAACTTAATGATTATCATAACCAGTATTTTCATAATCCTTATCAGAATACCCTCATTCCTGGAGATCACTATCTCTTAAGGTATCCACAATTAAGACCTTTTAGATCTCTATCTATAAAATCTTAAGTTTTTGAAGATGAATTTTATATCACTATCTCAAAAAATCTTGCCATCTATGAATATTTTGTTATTATTGCAATCAAGTGTTTTCTCTCCACGGTAGGATTAGCAGCACTTTACTACTCCCACTGCATGGCAGATTTCTGGCTTTCGTACACATCTAGCATACACTTAACTTCTCGTAACTGATGCACAAGTGCAAGCAGTTCTAGCATTCACTTCCTCAACTCTTTGAGGTGCTATCCCTTTAGATAGGTCAGTACCATATCTTAAGGGATGGAAGCCTTTCTTGGAATTTCTAAGAATGGAATATGTTCAAGGTGTACTACAAATGTGACAGTCCCAATACCCTCTTCTCTTTGCTTCTGAACACCTTCAGAACTAAGATCTAAGAGATATCCTTGAAATCATATTTCAAGATATGGAATAGCCAGTCTATAAAACACTTACTACCATCCTTATATCATTTTAAAATGATTAGGATATTATCTACATTTAACATGATGAACACAATGGCACTCCCACTAAGCTTCACATGGTTCATCAAGATTCTATCTGAAATCATAACATTTATAATATCATCAAATCGTATGTTCCAGCTACAAGAAGCTTATTTGAGTCCATAGATGGATTTCTTTAGCTTGCACATCTTGCTTTCCTTAACCATGAAGCTCTAGGGTTACTTCATGTTAATATCCTCAGAGAGGCATTCATAGAGGAATGCAATCTTGACTTCATCTCGAAGATGTCAAAGCCAAGTTGTGTAGCTACAGTTAGCAATAATCCGATGGGTTTAAGCATGGTTACTAAAGAGCAAGTCTCATCGCAAGCAATGTCTTCTCTTTCGTGTGTAGCTCATGGCTACGGATCGAGCTTTGAAGGTATCTATCTTCTCATCAGGTTCCTTCTTTCTCTTGAAGATCCATTTACACCTTAATGGGTCTAACCCTTATAGGTGGATCCTCGAGGGTCTATATACAACACTTGTATATGAAGTCTACCTTAGACCTTTATTGCTAACAGCCATCTTTCCATGTCATGATCCTCAGGAGCTTCATCACATGAAGTCTGATCATTGTCAGACTTAACTGACATATGGAATACATCCTCAAACTCATTTGAAGAGGTATTAATGCTTCATCTTTAATTATCCTTTTAGTTTCCGATTTTAGGAGCCTCATTATCATCTCAAGATAAAATGAGTTCTTTTACTTCATTTTCATCTTGATTCTCAAGAGAGTAATCCTCTAAGAATCACATTCTCAGAGATGAGATCTTTTAAGAATCTCAGGGTTATAAAGTAGGTATCCAATACCATCCTTTATTTTCCTAATGAATTAGCACTCTCTAGTGCTCGATTCGAGCTTACTTGCATGGAATCTTATTAAGGATATATAATGTAGTCTCTACTACATATATACCAGGAAACTAAGAGGAAATTATGCTAAAATTCATCATTGATCAAATCATGTCACACATGATTCAATTGTATCTCCCTACAACTCTATTGAGTTTAGGTGTGTTAGGAGGATTGAGATAGAAATAATATTCATATCTTCATAAGGTATTCTTTGAATTTATCTAACATGTACAAGCTACCTAGGTTAGATCAAATTCATTTCATCATTCTTCAAAATTTGGTTCTAAACCAAATTATGAAATCTTTAAACATTTCAAAGTTTTCTCAGGTGAAGAGAAGAAATCTCATATCATACATACTCATCAATAGATATCACATATCCATAATGTTTATTATGCTATAGATGATCCACATACATCAATATGTATGATATCTTGAATACCTTGACATATTATACCTTTCCCAAAGAAGGGTGTATTAGACATTTTACTTTGAATACAATATTCATAAGTATGTAAGTTTTGAAATTTTAGACATTCTAAAGTTTCATCTCTTACCATTCTATTGATCAAATCAACATATAAATGTCCAAGTTTTGATGTCAAATCATTGTTAAATGATCTTCATCCTTATATTGATCTATTAAAGGTTTAATTTCAATATTAGAAATATTAATGAACCATTCATTAATTTTCTAATTTGGTAGAGTCCACTAGATGCCGGATTACAATATGAAATATATCCATCATAACTCTTTATGATAGGTTTATCCAGAATTCATGTTTATTTCCCATTCTTGGAAATAAACTATGAGTGTATTCTAATATCCAGGTCATAGAGACATTCTCCAAGACAAAGGGCTCCCACTGAAATAATGAAGTCTGTATATCCAATAGAGATTGTTGCAATAATTGCATCAAAATCCATGTAGATGACTATTAAACCTGAAGATCAACTTCTCCATTCTTCCAAAACATATGCAACCCATTGCAAGTGTTGTTAGAAGATTGAGATACAATTATAAGATTTTATCTTATTCAATAAGCAAGTCAATATCAATGATTTATGTAGATTATTCTGATGCTCTATCTGAGCCCTTCTCTAATGATTCTAGACAGACTTGATAGTCATACTATCAACACACCAACTTATTACAGTATTGGCATCCATCCAACTCTTAAGATGTCATATGGAAGTCATAGAAGTACGATCAACTCTTTGACTATCCTTCTCATCTTGGCTCTGACCTATGCTTCCACTACGCTCCCTTTATCTATAAACAACCATTGCTTAAGACCAAAGATCTCTTATGTTAAATTCAAAAGAATTCAATGTAAGAGCATTTCAACATTTATACATGCTTCATTAAATTCATAAAATATGAATATTATGAAGCTTCATGAATGACTAGAGTATAGACAGTAGAATGATGACACTCATCATTTCTACATCCATCTAGACTCTTAAAACATTGGTTCAGGTACGTATTCAAATATTTTGAATACATCATCTCTTATAGAGCTACCATTCTGCATGATGTAGTGAACCATGTCATTCATGATTAAAATGTCGAGAGTACATATGTATGCCATTATATCTTCCTAAATTTTGTAAGGATTAATTGACAATTACGATCATCATTGACATGTCACTTCCAAAGTACATTTGATGATATCAAGACTATAGAGACATACAAACCCTAGGGCTGTAGTCCTATTATCTATTTAATTACCACTCCTCATTATTATGAGGAAACTTGCACATTGCAACCACATACAATATGTGTCCAACTGCAAGTACAATATCTGGATCATGAGTCCAATCCATGATATTTTACTGGTTATTATTGAGTATAACATTGAGTGGGTTTAATGAAGGATTATCTGAAATAAGAAATTTGCATGTGTATGTATATTTATATATATACATATTTTACTTTAATTTAGGAGTTTTTATATCAAAGTTGTTCTGTCTTGTCAACACTGAAAGTTCATTCCCTTAATTACTTTTAATGTAAGAGATATACTTACCATTATATCTCAAGCAAGATCTGGGATCTCCTTCCTTATCTTTGTCACATCCCAATAATATGAGAACTTGTGACTCCGACAAAAAGAAGCGGGAACTCATTCCGCCTTGCAAGTCGAACTTGTATTTTCCAATTCGGTCTTTAACACCCGGGCCCACCACCTCTAAGGTGATGTTGACCCATCATTAATTGAACCAACCGTCAACATGCTTAATACTCGCTATACACAATCCAATATCACCCCAATAATATGAGGACTCGATATTGGGGTCACTACGTATACGGCCTTACTCTTTCGAGAAGCGAAGAGCCCGATCCAAATGGATTGTATGCAGGAGCTGTCATTTCGGACAAGCGTCTCCTACATACAATATCTGGCGACGGAACCCTTCGCCTTGACGGGAGACCATGGATGTCACTTATGTGATCCTCCATATCATATTCAAATTCTAATTAATCATCATGAACCACATTCATTATAATCAATTCTTCCAAGGGAAATAACACATCTATTTATAATAGAGTGTCTTAATTTTTAATTGGATTCCAATTAATCTAATCATATTAAATTAATGATCCAATTAATATCCAACAAACATTTGTAGTTGTTACTTGAATTATTGTATTATCTCAAATACGTATTATTTCGAATTTTAATAATTAGAAATACATCATGATTTCTTAAGCATTATACCAACCCTACCCATTGTCATGGCCAGTACTGACGGAAGTGGGATATACCACACACGGTGCAACCTGCTACCCCAACGCTCCCCGACTAGGCACCATATCCTCCTCGGGAAAGGATAATGCAGAATAGATCACTTTGTACTTGAGATGATCATCGGTTTTTCAACCGAACTTATACCATATACTAATAATAATCAAAACCATTTTGATTAGTATTATAATGAGATTTGCTAAACAAATCCCAAATCCTATTCAAGCAACAAGGTTTTGCATGTAAAAGTTGTCCTACAACTATTGTAGGAAAAACTAGAGTTTTAATGAAAAACAATGTTTATTGGAAATTTCATATTAACCAATTGTGATCAAGATCAACTATCTTATCACTTTGGTTAACACAATGTAAATCAAGGAAATAATTATCATATTTAAATTTTTTACAAATATTATCAATAATCATTTCAGAAAATTAACAATTAATTTACTTAATTTATTTGAATGACAATCACAAGGTTCATGATCAAGTTTGTTAATTCCAGCAGTGACCCCTACTCACTAAAATCAACATAACTTGATCAATTTAAACCCAATTAATGCAAACTAAATTTATTTTGTTCACCAATTTGATTTAAAATATAACCCAAGTGATAATTATGTATTTCCAGGTGTTTAAGACCCGTAATTAACTCTTTAATTACGTCACTAACCACCATCCCTGAAACAGTGGACGTATGGTTATTAAAAACATCATAACTTGAGTTATCGGATTCCAAATCATGAAAACTCAAATCCTACTATTTCCTTAATTAATGGGGAACATTGTCCAATTTAAAATTTCGTGTTTAAACATTTTAAACAGGATCGAAATTTTATCACAAGACATGGCTGCAAAAATTGAAATGCTAAAATCTTCACAAACCCAAACGAGCCCAAATCTTCGTAGGTTCATGGATCTAATCTAAATCCTTCGACAACCTGGATCTGATACCACTTGAAGTATATAGGAAAAATCCTCAAGCGCATCACGGAAGCGTGATGATCGCATCGAATGCGATCGAGAGCGACTAGTCGCACTAGTTGCTCGATGTAGCGGAAATTAAAATTTTCTATTTGACGAAACCACATGATCCAAGAACAATTCTCGGATGGTTTCATATAAACCACAAACAAGTAATAGGATTACCTCTTGAAGCGTGGTTGCGATCGAGTCTCTAAACAAAGATACCTCTTGTCTCAAGTCTGATCCGACAGAGGAGACGCTTGCGAGCACATGGATGAGACACGTGCTTCTCGCAATCCATGTTGATGATCCAAGCCACGGATCTCCTAATCTCGACAAACGAGATACGATGTCTTCTTCACGAGCAAGGCACGCTGAAGTAGACCGAGATCCATGAGCAAATGATCGGGCAACATAACGACGATGCTGCGGCGTTGGAGGATCTCTCTAGGGCATCCATGGTGGACGGCCACATGAGAGATAGAGAGAGTGGGCATGTAGAGAGAAAAGAGATAGAGAGAATTCATTAATTATATCATATGAAGAGCAATAGATGCCTCTTCTTATATAGGGTTTTGGGAGTCCATGGATCATAATCCATGGACAACACACAATCAATGGTTGAGATTGATTTGTGTTTCTTTCAATGGCTATGATCTTGTTGTAAAAACACAACAACATTAATTTAATTTAATTTAATATATATCGATAAAACAATATATTGAAATTCAAATTAAATCAATTAATTATCCTTGGAGATAATGAGGAGATAAACTATATCCCCTAAAAAGGGGGGACGGCTACAACATCTCATGAGATCTCACTATCTCATGAGATCTCATTATCTCATGATATCTCTAGGATTTACAACAACAATTGTTGTAAATTATTTCATAAAAATAATTCATAATTATCTTGTGAAATATTGCAATCATACCATTGAAAAAGTGTGAATTACATTCACATCCCAAAATAAAATGTAATTATATTTTAATTAATCATCCAATATGAATCCAATTTACATCAATAATTAATTAACAAATATAAATCACAATATGCCCTCTATAATATATTATAAATCACATTTATAATATATATGATTAATATGGATTGTGCTATCCATATTATTCATATCCATGATAGTTAAATTGTATTTAGTCATCTTGGATCTCTATTCTCATGTGCCAAAATAACATGAATCACATTCACGTTATTCATATCTTTGATAATTAAATCACAATTAATTATATCAGATAACTCTCCTTATAATATGAATCAAATTCATATTATCCATGATAATTAAATCAATTTTAATTATCAATTTTCTCGATACTTGGATACATATATCAACAATGAAAGTATCCATGAACTCTTTCAAGGATAATGTGCTTTCTCTGCGGATACTTGGAGATAAAGATAGGGCAATTGTATTGTTCCACGTATAGTGACTTGGATATTGAGATCACATCTCAAATCCAGATCTCGGGCCTCCCATAGATGCTTGGTTTAAATCAAGACCACAAATCTAATCTTCTCATTGCATATGAATCTCACTCAGATCAATGTCCAAAATTTGAACCAAGATCAAATTACTTCTAACTGAGAGGAGTCACTAAAATCCAAACCCGTTTCATCACTCCCTAGGAATCGAAGCACCATGGTTATATAATCGTTTATGATCACATCACCCTCAGGTATTCCCAACACCTGTACATCCTGCACACTGGAAGACTCAGAATAAACCCGAAGTATTAGATCAACTTTATACTATCTACTTCAGGGTTTTATCAGTTAGTTTCTTATTTGATCATTGGGAGTTGGTATCGATCATATACTTTCCAAAAGCATATATCATACCCAGGTCTTGATCATATACTTTCAAAAAGTATATAGCAAACCTACAAATTCAGTCAAGCTTCCAAAGCGAGACGACCGTGCACGGAATTTGATTCTTCCTAATATCTCATGAGTGAGCTCATGTCTTCCAGTTTAGTAGTGAAACTGTATGATCCCTTTGAGAGATCGTATTACTCATATGCCCTTATATGCACACCAGCGCGCCGGTATATAGACCTTGGTTAGATCATCAACCTATTGGTCTGCCAAATGTAAATACCCAGATATATAGTAACACATCTGTCTCCGGTCAGAGGATGTGTGCATGTATCGTGACAGCATACGATATAGGACTTTGGTTATCTCGATCTCGTTAAGTCAACTCTTTGACCTAACTAATCTGACACTTCTGAATCTCTATTCCCATGCAGACGACCTGCATCAAGAGGTCGGTCAGATATCAGCCTATGTGAGAAAGGATTTCCATCTCCTACTCAGGCTGGAGATCATCTCTTAACAATCATTTGACGGTGCTTGATGAGTCCTCAATCTAACCCTTTAGATATTTATCCAAGCACCAGCCTCTATGATTCAATAGTTGAATCAACAGCTGTATGATTATTAAGATGGCCATGGTACATAACCCCAATTGTACCAATGGACCTATTATGCAAAATATTTGTTCTTCATTTCAGATCAGGGAATGATATTCACAATAACATTTATTGCATAATGGCTCGCCATGGGCTCGCACGTCCAACAGTTCGTGTACTGATGCATGTGAGGAAGCTAATGGGTAGGTGGGAAAAAGATGGTCGTTGGAGCTGGGAAGTACCTAATCCAACGGCCAGGATTGGAATCACTGAGGACAAATGAAGTTGACTAGGGGTTAAGCGGGCTTTGATTAGGTGCTAATGTGGCTTAGTGAGAATGGGATACATGTGTAATGTTGACCAGGATAGTCTTAACCAATGCAAGAAAATAAAGGAAAATACATAGAAAATAGAAAAAATAACCTCAAACGAAAAAATGTCCAAATATAAAATGTTGGCCTAGTGTAAAGCCTTGAACTTGGCCCCTCTCACATTCGATATCATAAGATCCGGCTCGTCAAGAGGAAACCAATGGAATTTGTTTCATTTGAATTGGACTTCATTTCACATTGTTATGATTTTAGGAAGAAAGAGAAGTTAGGAGACTTAAGATGTTATTAACTCTTAATGGTCGTGATTAAGACTAATTGAATGTGATTAAAGAAACTAATGATGGATTGAGGATCACTAATGACCATTAGCAAACACTAATTAAAGATAAGCAAAAGTTAAGCATGATTGCAAACTTAAATCGAAATTAGTGAAAGTTAATCATGATTAGCACTACTTAAGTATCTTTAGCCAATCTAGTAGCTTCTTGAAGGTTCTAGCTTAAGTCTTAAGTTTCAGATAAGATTTGGCCAAAACCATGAGCTGCTAACTGTAGTTAAGGGTTAAACCATGGTTAGCAGTTTTCTGAAGCCTATAAATTGCCTCCCCTACCCATTTATTATCTACGATTTCCATTACAACCACTATCCCAAGGGTTAGGGTTGAGAGGTCGGGAGGAAGAGAGGGAGGCAGGGAAGGAGTGCTAGCGAAGCGTTGCCGGAAGGACGAGGAGGAGGATGGTACGATCCTCTCCTAGTTGGCTTCGTAAGTAAGCTCTAACTTGAGATAGTTTTCTTTATTCAATTTCTTTCCATCTTGGTTTTTAATTGATCTTCCTTTCTAATTCATTTTCTATTATGGTTCGAGGAAGAATCTGTGTAACACCCTACTTAGGTGTGTGCGACTATGCACGTCAGTAAACCATATGATTCGTCACACCTTCACTCACCAAAGATGATTGGTGTCTGCTGATTCTCCGTCGCTTATAGTTCTATTATATTCTTTCCATTTCGCTTTTATAGTTGTTTTGATGGAGAAATCTGTGTAACACCCTACTTAGATACATGCAGCTATGCATGTCAGTGAACCCTGTGATTCGTCACACCTTCACTCACCTAAAATGCGTGGTGTCTACCGATTCTTCATCGCTTGCAATTTGATCATATTCTTTCAGTCTCATTGTTGTTTTCCTCTCTGTGATTTTATAGAGGAAACTCTTTTTCATTTTTTTTAAATATCTGATATAAGAGAAAACTCTATCGAAATTTTCATAGAAATATGTCCTGATATAAGGGGAAAGTCTACTGAAATTTCCTAGAAATATCACCGCATATAAGGGGAAGCTCTACTGAAATTTAGATAGAAAATATGTTCTTGCGTTCTTTGTGTTCTTCACGCGTTCTTCGTGTTCTTGATACAAAAATGAAATTCGATCATTTCCAAAGCCGTAAATCATCTTTTCTGAAAAAGAATCACGATAAAGCACTGCATACGTGAGAGAGAGCTCAATTAGTTAACAAAATTCTTTCTTTTGTTGTTGGGTTTTCATATGAGATCATTCCTAATTTCATGTTCTTCACTATGAAGAATCCTAATTTGATTATTTTTTATAAAATGTGAAAAGTTACTTTGTGATTCCCGCTAAAATATTATCTTAGCATTGAATCGATGTAGTGTCTTGAAAAGTTAGGGTTTGGGAGTTAAAATAAGTATAAATATGAGTATATATACTTGTGAATTAATATATATATATATATGTGAGTCTATACTCAATGTTGATGAATATGCAAATTGAAGGCTTAACGAAATAATTACATTATGGTAATTGATATGTATCATTTTGGATCCTAAAAAGGATCGTGTGTTACACTAAGAATGACTAGGAGTAGAACTATAGGTCAGACATGCAACTTGTAAGTTTGTCAGAAGAACATCCATTTTCACAGGCCAAACCAAGATGGTACCCGATTACCCAGATATGTTGAGTGCACGAAATAAACTATTCGCAATGTATGGCACTCGGTTGCCATTTGATAGATTGGTTGGTTGAAGATGTAGTCATGCCCTGTGGAGGCACATGTGGTTGGATAGCGGATGGGTCACGATAACATGTATTTAAAGCTTCTAATATATGTGATTAAAGGTTAGCATGTGGTTTAAACTACTGAGTCCTCGAGGACGGTGTGTTTCTTTGTTTTCAGACTGAGGATTTAAAACCATGGATAATAAACGAAAATGAAATTATTAGGGTAATATTGGAGGATTGGTTCAGGTGACGTGAAGTGGCATAAGCTCACCAGATCAACGCAATCTCCAATCCTGAAGTGTCCATAGCTTCGAAGTCCATGAGTGATGGGGTGTCCCCTGGACTAATCCCTAATGTGGAATAGAAGGAGTAGGACTTAAACTAATATGAAGAAATGAAACTTTATGTTATAATACGTTTTTCTAAACTAGACTACTTGTTTACTTTTCTCTTCTTCGTTACTTAGCACTCGCTAATCTTCATCCTATGATTTATGAAAACCCAACACGTATCGGTGAGCCATCGTACGGACTTTAATAATCTAACCAGCTAACAATAGTAGCCCTCTAACCAGCTACAATATCTTTACTCTATAAGGTAGTTAGTAATCTTGTTTCCTTTCAAATTGATGTACATGTAAATAGTTATAGTGGGACAGTCTACCATGTAAACATTATGTTTTGAATGGAAAATGTTAGTTGTGATTTTAAATAAATTATTGATGAGTAACTAGATCCAGATATGAGAGGATCTGATGACCCGAAACTGGGGTCCTGACAGGTTGGTATCAGAGCTTAGTTTCTCCAGTAAGTTATTCAGTAATCAACAACTATGAGAGGTATTCAGAAACAAAGGTTGTCTTAGGATCCTTTGATCTTAATAAGTGATCACAGTACCATTCACAAGTCATTGTCCCTTATGTACTGATGAATCCTGGATAGCCCTTCTTAATATGCGTGGATTATCGTTTGCTAAATTATGAATGTCGTTTCGTTGTAGGCGGGCAATCTGAATCGTTCAAGAAATAACCACAAGAATATTTGAGTCAATTTTGATCAATGCGGTATTATGTTTATTTTACTTGGGCAAGTCCCAAGGTTGAACTCAAGGAGGCAAAGGAACAACCTAGAATTTTGTCAATCAAAGTTCGTGCATGATTTTTAAGGCAGTCTTTTTTTGTAATTTTTAATGCAATTTGAGAAGCAAAATGCAATTTAAGCCAATTATAAGGACTAGAAAAATGATTAGCAATCAAACGATGTCTGAAAATTATGAAACTTGGCCAAGATGACAATTACAATGAAATGACTGCACTATAATTTTTTTTTGAATTTTTGGATGCAATATGAATTTTTTTAGGAATTTTTGAATGCAAACAAAGTGAATTTCAATGATTAATTATAATAAATACTAAACCGAAATATTTTCAAGGGATAAAATTATACAAAATCTATCACTAGGTGATGGATATAAGAAAAAACCTAAACCTCAAAAATACAAGATTTAATACCTATTAAAAAATTAAAGATTGAAATATGCAAAATGATTTTTAGAGGGCAAACGATGCATGCAAATACAATTCTTTCACGATGTAAAATATAACTAAATCTACACTTCATGATTTTTCAGAAATTTTCAGAGATATGGTTAATTAGTTATGAATTTCAGAGCACGAAATGGGCAAAACATGCAATTTTCTACAAAATAATTAATTATTAATTAACCACAAGTCATAAAAATGTTAGACATATGCCATAATGTAGAGAATTAGTTGTAGAACAAAATGCTTATGTTGTGATAAATAAAATAATGTAATGTAGCAGTTCAAAATGGAGGGGCAACACAGGGGTGTTTATGCAATTTTACAATAAATAAAAAATGCAAGGAGGACTATTTTGAAATCACCGAAAGTTTTGGGTAGACCTCTGCAAAATTCCCAAGTGGTCACGTGCCTGGGGTATGATTGCAAAAGTACCAAGGGGCACGTGCTACGCATGTGCCCTTGGATGGATGGGACGCTTCTGCAAAGGGTTGGAACTTGAGGGGTTTCAGATGCAAAGTTCCCCCTCAGCACGTGCAGGGCACGTGGGAGGGGGTCTTGGGTTGGCCCGGCGATTGGAGCAGCAGTGGAGAGGCGGAGAAGCGGAGGGGGTTTAAATAGGAAGCGGATGGGCTTGAAGGGATGAAACCCAGAGCTTGGGCAAATGTATGGAGTAGCGCAGCTGCAACGGCGTCGAGGGAGGACACCGGACCTCACCAGGTTGAAGGTGAAGGGGCGACGCTGTCACCGTCGTCCCTCCTACGTAACTAGCTATCAACGGATGGGATCCACAGACGAAGGTTGGGGTTTTAAATAGAATGCGAGATCGGCCGGAGATGATATGGGATCGTTGGGGATCTTAACGAGATGTGATTGGGAACGGTGAGGGATTTGCGGAGCGGCGGTCATCGGGGACGCGGCGGCGGCAAAAATCACGGCAGAGATTGATTCGGGAAGATCTAGAAGAGGTTGAATGAGGAGGATTGGCCAATTGGGAATCACGGAGGAAGGGCGATTGATCTGATTGCAAGGTGCTAGGCAATGACCGACGAAATTTACGGGTGGAAATCGCAGGCGACGGTGAAGATTTGGGGGTGCCGGCGGCTCTGATTTGGGAAAGGGGAGGAATGAGGACTACGGGCGTCGGTCGTCCGATCGGCCGAGATCTGGTGGTTGAGGTGGCGACATGTGGCAACAAGAGAAGGGGGTTGGCGGAGCACATGCGTGGCATGTGCACAGGAGGCATGTGCTCCACACTTGCAGCAGTTTTTAATTTTTTTATAAAAATAGAAGAAAATAAAATAAAAAATGGGTGACACGTGGCGACTCCAGGAGATGCCACGTGTCAAACCTTACAAAAATCATTAAATAAACACCTTAATAAATACGTAAAAAATAGTAATTGACATTGGATCAAAAAAAAATTCTTCACAAAATTTGCTCGTCTCGATGAGATCTACAACTTTTATGAAGACATCGGAACGAAAATTGATCAATTGCATAAAGTGATATTATGCGGTATGTACATAGAATACCATGATTTTTGTGTTTTTTAATTTTTTTGTCATTTTTAAGCCAGATAAAAATCCGAAAAAATATGATAAAATCAAAAATAAATATTTACACATTAATCCATTTTTTGGATCTTTTATTAAGTAATAAAAAGATGAAATAAAATAAAAGATGAAAAAGACACTTTTTGTACAAACAGTTAGTGAGGACTCAGACTTAGTTAGTTTCTTTGATTTCAAGCTCAGTTTGTATTTGAATTTGTGCGCATTTTAATAAAACTTTCATCAAAGAAGACAAATGAAAAAGAAATAAAATAAAATGGGTTATTATGTACATAAAATAATAGGTCAAAAACCGTGAAAATACAAAATGTACAAAAGAGGCCCAAAACCCAACTTTCACATATGAGCTCCGATTCACTTGAACTTGGTCTTATTTTGAAGGTAACTAAATGTACATTAGTTCAAAAGTGAGTAGGATCAAAATGAACACTGGATTGGGAAGATATTGAGGTTTCTGTTCGGGAATCTTAGAACCAGGGTTTGGGTTTTTGGTCCACTTATTTGGGTTAGTGATTTTTTTGGTATTTTTCATTTATTCTTGTCAGTGATATGTACACAATGGAGCAGTTTTGGGTCAATTGGAGTTAGAATGAATTAGTTAAAAATTGAGAAAGTTAGCTATTTACATGTCAATTTTGGTTGAGATTTTTGGCTTCTTATTTTGTGAGAAAATTAGTGATAAAATGCAATTCTTATCAAAACATGCATGAATGCTAATTATGCAGAATAAATGAAGAAATGCCAATGATTTTGAGGTATTAGAGCTCAATTAATGACTTTTAGAGTGATGAATCTGATATTCATCATCCCCCTATACTTAAACCATGCTTGTCCCTGAGCATCAAAAGAAATGCCATGAGGTGAAATGAGATTGGTTTCCATACCAAGACCATGAGCTGAAGGTGAAAATGAAACTAGACTCGACCTTTGGATTATTAGTCTGGCGGAACTTCTGTGAGACTTAGAATTTTAAAATCAACAGCCTTCAAGTTCTACACATCATTGTCACAGTTTCAGCTCAGAAGTCATCTTAGATCAATCCTCCTCCCAAAGCATACCCCATGAACATTGAACAATCGACTCATGTGTGTGAAAGGTTTTAGCTCTTCCCATCCATAATGCTAGACTACCATGCAAACCTACTTTCCAGTGACTCATCGTCGGGGAGTCAGGTATTTCCTTCTAAGGTCTGTCATGCTGTGTTCACAATTGAAATGGGGGAGAAGTTAGAAGAAGGAGAAAAGAACTGGAGCGTGGCCAATGTAGTCACCTCTCCTTGTGAAGCTGGTCAGTGTAGCCAAGTCTCCACCAAGATCTGTAGGTTTTCTTGAAGCTTGGACCTTTTTGATCAGAAATTTATTTGGTAGTAGCTTATTTGAATATGGATTTTTTATGAATCTGCTTGGATCTTGTTGTACCCCTACGGATATAGAATCTTTTTTTCCGTACATATTTTGGGGTCTTAGAGAAAAAATTATGCCCAGCCGTCCATCCCTTTTCCAAAGCTTTATTTCAACCCGTACTCCGATCTTTAGATTTCCACGCTACCAGAAAAGAAGCTCACACAGTCTTCCAACATCCCGTCTGAGTTGCACTAAGTGCATAGTGCGAGAGTACAAATTAATTCCTTATTCCAGAGTTGTACCCAGAATGAAGAGACCATCTTAGACACTAAGAGTCAAACGCTGCACATTGTCATGTGGAACTCGAAGAATTAAGTCATAGACCTGAAGCTTCTAAAATCATATTTCTCGGTGAAGTTCCTCTGAAAATTAAGTGGATTAAGGTCAAGTCAAGATCACTCTCGGTTTCTGCTCATAACTTAGCTCAAAACCCAAGGACTTTTCACAGATGTAAATGAATGTAATGCTGGATAAAGTGCAGGTGTGTGAAATGCAGATACTTTTTTGTGACTGTTGATTTTTTTCTTTCTTTTTTCTTTTTTTTGAAAAGTTTTTTTATGCAAAAATGAATAAGAAGCCATTTTCAAAAATTTTGGGTCGGGCACAGTCAATGTTAGTAGCAAAACTCTTTTTCTTTTTTCTTTTTAATTTTTTTAAGTTAGTTATCCACCCCGTAAATACATATAGACTTACATGAAAGTACGAGATATGGGTAAAATATATACACAGTATACATACAGACCCCCTATACTTAGCGAGTGTTGTGTCCTCAGAGCACAAGAAGCGTAAAGAAGGCATATCTTGGCTGAGCGTAAGAGAGTGAAAAAGAAAAAGAAAAAGATAGTTCGGTCCGCCCCCCTATACTTAGGCTGTAAATAGTCTAAGTATAGAAGGAGAGTGAAGATTAGGTGGATGGATTATGTGGATGAAGAGAGTATATACAAATGTCGTGAATTGTCATTCGCTTAAATTAATGTGTGTCGTTTCGTTGTAGGCGGGCAATCAGAATCAGTCAAGAAATAACCACACAAAATTAGTCAATTTTAATCAATGCGGTTTTATGTTTATTTTACTTGGGCAAGTCCCAAGGTTGAACACAAGGAGGTAAAGGAACAACCTCGAATTTTGGCGGGGGGAGGTGGCACCTCCTAACCGAACAGCGACTGGGCGAAGGTGTTGGCTGCCAGCCTACTGGAGCAGGCTTAGTAAAGGCGGTGCTAAAGAGGTTCTCGCCATTGACTTTTAGCACGGAGAAGTTGTTGAAGATGAAGCCCAGAGATGAACTGGCAGAGGGGCGAAGCGCTGGTGTCGAAGACGAAGGTGGAGCAGGTAGCTCTCCGGGTGTCGATCATGTGGTCCACGGCTGTGCGTCTGGAATTGACCGGTGATGAAGCCTGGAGAGCTGCGGCTTTGAATCGAACTGTGGAGGAGTTGCAGGCCAAGCTTGCTGGAGATGGCATTGTAGATGGTTGGCATTCATCATTGGCGACGGAAGCTTGCAGAGGATCGAAGGTGACATTGAGACGTGCGGAGGTGGTATAGGCAGAGCAGAGCTCCGATGGAGATGGTTAATGGTGGAAATAAGAAGGGTATCAGTTCCCCCTATACTTTGGCTATGGTCAGCCTAAGTAAGGAAGAAGGGTGGAAATGAGGCGATCGTGAGATGGGGAGAATGATATGTATAGATGGCATCGGTCCCCCCCTATACTAAGGCCTTGGCCTAAGTATAGGGAGAAGATGTACAAGGAGACCAATGTGGTCGGGAGGGAGGGTGGGTAGCCGATGATTAAGGCGGTTTTCGACCGATCTTCTTGTGAGCATGTGGTGGGAGATCGTAATGGTGAGAAGGATGAAGGATATGGGTGGATCCTCAAGCGCATCACGGAAGCATGTGGATCGCATCGAATGCGATCGGGATCGACTAGTCGCACTAGTGGCTCGATGCAGCGGAAATTTAAAAAATTTAATGTGATGAAACCACATGATCCAAGAACCTTTCTCAGATCATTTCATCTAAACTACAATAGGTATAAGGTTTACCTCTTGAAGCGTTGTTGCGATCGAGTCTCTAAACGAAGAGACCTCCTGTCTCAAGTCCGATCCGATGGAGGAGACGCATGCGAGCGCGTTGTTGAGACACGTCCTTCTCGCAATCCAAGTTGATGATCCAAGTGGCAAATCTCCTGATCTCGTCACACGAGATCCGACGTCTTCTTCACGATTGAGACGCACCGAAGGAGACGGAGATCCACTGGCAAATACTCCGGCAACATAATGACGATGATGCGGTGATGACAACTCTCACATAGACTCCATGGTGGACGACCACTATGAGAGAGAGAGGCTTGGCATGTGGAGAAAGAGAGAGAGGGAGAGAGAGCATTCATAATTGTTTTTCTTGAAGATCAAGGGGTGCCTCTTCTTATATAGGGTTTTGGGAGTCCATGGATCCCAATCCATGGACAACACACAATCAATGGTTGAGATTGATTTGTTTTTCTTTCAATGGATAAGATGTTGTTGTAAAAACACAACAACTAATGATTTAATTTAAATTAATTTTCATTGATAAATCAAAAAAAATAATTTCAAATTAAATCATCTTTGATAAGAGAAAAGATAATGAAGAGAATAAACCAATCTCCTTAAAAGAGGGGACGACTACTCTTCTCCTCATGGAGAGTTGTAGCCATCCACTTCTCTTTGGTGGACTTGGTCCATCTCTTCTAATTATCATGAGATCTCATTATCTCATGATATATATCATCATCTCTTGTCGACAATATTTTCACCAAAAAATCATTCCAAATTATCTTATGGAAAATATCAACCATGCCATTGAAATTATGTGAATCTCATTCACAACCCAAAGCTAAATATAATTATATTTTCAATTAATCATTTAATGTGAATCCAATTCACATAAACAATTAATCAACAAATATAATCACGATATGCTCTCTCTAATATATTATAAATCACATTTATAATATATATGATTAATATGGATAGTGCTATCCACATTATTCATATCCATGATAATTAAATCACATTTAATCATCTTGGATCTCTATTCTCATGTGCCCAAATAACATGAATCACATTCACATTATTCACCTCTTTGATAAATAAATCATATTTAATTATCTTAGATTTCTCTCCTTATAATATGAATCAAATTCGTATTATCCATGATAATTAAATCAAATTTAGTTATCAATTTTCTCGATGCTTGGTTACATATATCAACAATGAAATCATCCATGAATTCTTTCAAGGATAATGCACTTTCTTCACGGATACTTGGAGATAAGGACAGGGCGATTGTATTGTTCCACGTATAGTGACTTGGATATTGAGATCAAATCTCAAATACAGATCTTGCGGACCTCCTATAGATGCTTGATTAAATCAAGACCGTAGATCTAATCTTCTCATTGTATCTGAATCATATTCATATCAATGTCCAATATTTGGACTAAGATTAGATCACTTCTCTACGAGAGGAGTCACTAAAATCTAGACACATTTCATCACTGCCTAGGAATGGAAGTATCATGGTTATACAATCGCTTATGATCACATCACCCTCAGCTATTCCTAATACCTGTACATCCTGCATACTGGACGACCTAGATTAAACCCGAAGTTTTAGATCTCTTTTTTGACTCTCCTTCAGGATTTTATCATTAAGTCTCTCATTCGATCATTGGGAGTCGGTATCGATCATATACTTTCCAAAAGCATATATCATTCCTAGGTGTTGATCATATACTTTCCAAAAGTATATATCAAACCTACAAATTTAGTCAAGCTTCCAAAGCAAGACGACCATGCACGGAATTTGATTCTTCCCAATATCTCATGAGTGAGCTCATGTCTTTCAGTTCAGTAGTGAACCTGTATGATCCCTTTGAGAGATCATATTACTCATATGCCCTCATATGCACACCAACACGCCGGTGTATAGACCTTGATTAGGTCATCAACCTATTGGTCTGCCAAATGTACACACTCAGACATATAGTAGCACAACTGTCTCCAGTCAGAGGATGCATGCCTATATCGTGACAGTATACGACATAGGACTTTGGTTATCTCAATATTGTTAAGTCAACTCTTTGACCTAACTAATCTGACACCTCTGAACCTCTATTCCTATGTAGAGGACCTCATCAAGAGTTCGGTCAGATATCAGCCTTTAGATATAAGGGTTGCCATCTCCTACTCAAGCTGGAGATCATCTCTTAAAAATCATTTGGTGGTACTTGATGAGTCCTCAATATAACTGTTTAGATATTTATCCAAGCACCAGCCTCTATGATTCAATAATTGAATCAACAGCTGTATGATGATTAAGATGGCCATGTTACATAACCCTAATTGTACTAAGGGACCTATTATGCAAATTAGTTATTCTTCATTTCATATCAAGGAATGATATTTGCAATAACATTTATTGCATAGACAATCTCCCACTAGCCCAAAGAGCCGTTAATGTCTAATCTTTAAACCTGCACTCATTGTAGATCTAATCTTCTCATTGTATCTGAATCATATTCAGATCAATGTCCAACATTTGGACTAATATTAGATCACTTTTCTACGAGAGGAGTCACTAAAATCTAGACCCATTTCATCACTGCCTAGGAATGGAAGTATCATGGTTATACAATCGCTTATGATCACATCACCCTCGGCTATTCCTAATACATGTACACCCTGCATACTGGAAGACCTAGATTAAACCCGAAGTTTTAGATCTCTTTTTAGACTCTCCTTCAGGGTTTTATCATTAAGTCTCTCATTTGATCATTGGGAGTCGGTATCGATCATATACTTTCCAAAAGCATATATCATTCCTAGGTGTTGATCATATACTTTCCAAAAGTATATATAAAACCTACAAATTTAGTCAAGCTTCCAAAGCGAGACGACCATGCACGGAATTTATTCTTCCCAATATCTCATGAGTGAGCTCATGTCTTTTGGTTCAGTAGTGAACCTGTATGATCCCTTTGAGAGATCATATTACTCATATGCCCTCATATGCACACCAGCATGCCGGTGTATAGACCTTGATTAGGTCATCAACCTATTGGTCTGCCAAATGTACACACTCAGACATATAGTAGCACAACTGTCTCCGGTCAGAGGATGCGTGCCTATATCGTGACAGTATACGACATAGGACTTTGGTTATCTCAATCTCGTTAAGTCAACTCTTTGACCTAACCAATCGGACACCTCTGAACCTCTATTCCTATGTAGAGGACCTCATCAAGAGGTCGGTCAGATATCAGCCTTTAGATATAAGGGTTGCCATCTCCTACTCAGGCTGGAGATCATCTCTTAAAAATCATTTGACGGTACTTGATGAGTCCTCAATCTAACTCTGTAGACATTCATCCAAGCACCAGCCTCTATGATTTAGTAATTGAATCAACAGCTGTATGATCATTAAGATGGCCATGTTACATAACCCTAATTGTACTAAGGGACCTATTATGCAAATTAGTTATTCTTCATTTCAGATCAAGGACTGATATTTGCATAACATTTATTGCATAATGGCTTGCAGTGGGCTGGCATGTCCAACAATCTCCCACTATCCCAAAGAGCCGTTAATGGCTAATCTTTAAACCTGCACTCATGTGACAATCGTAGGCTATTTATAAAAATAGATAGGTAAGCTGATCAATCACTTTGTTCCCGAGAGACCATGCCAAGTCCTTTTACGACATTTGCATATCATCCAGTAACAATGCTCGCATCCAATGCGAACGTTGCATCTTATGTAACCAATACTCAATTTTGTTAGTTATAGTGTCCTTGACACTACAGCTTAATAATTAGTATCACCAGTATGTCCATAATCCTTATCACGATACCCTTATTCCTGGAGATCTCTATCTTCTAAGGTATCCATAATTTAGACCTTTTAGATCACTATCTATAAAGTCTTATATTCTTGAAGATAAGACTTTGAGATCACTCTCAAAAATCTTCCGAAGATATTGTTATTACTGCAATCAAGTGTTTTATCTCCTTAGTAGGGTTAGTAACATTTACTACTCCCACTGCATGGCAGATATCTGACTTATGTACACATGTAGCATACACCCGGCTTCTCACAACTGATGCACAAGGGCAAGCAGTTTTAGCATTCACTTCCTTAACTCTTTGAGGTGCTATTCCTTTAGATAGGTCAGTACCATATCTTAAGGGAAGGAATCCTTTCTTGGAATTTTCTAGAAAATGGAACATGTCCAAGGTGTACTACTAATGTGACAGTCCCAATACCCTCTTCTCTTTGCTTCTGAATATCTTCATAACTAAGATCCAAGAGGTATCCTTGAGATAATATCTCAAGGTATGAAATAGCCAGTCTATGAAACACTTATTATTATCCTTATATCATTCCAAATGATTAGGATATCATCTACTTTTAGCATGATGAACAAAATGTCACTCCCACTACGCTTCACATGGTACATCAAGATTTTATCTGAAATCATAACATTTATGATTTCATCAGATCCAATGTTCCAACTACAAGAAGATTATTTAAGTCCATAGATAGAGTTTCATTAGCTTGCGCACCTTACTTTCCTAAACCATGAAGCCCTGGGGCAACTTCTTGTGAATATCCTTAGAGAGATATTCGTGGAGGAATGTAATCCTGACTTCCATCTTGAAGATGTCAAAGTCAAGTTGAGTAGCTATAGTTTAGCAATAATCTGATGAGTTTAAGCATGGTCGCTGGAGAGCAAGTCTCATCGCAAGCGATGTCTTCTATTCAGTGTGTAGCTCATGGCTACAAGCTGTGCTTTGAAGGTCTCTACCTTCTCATCAGGTTCCCTCTTTCTCTTGAAGATCCATTTACACCTTAACGGGTCTTACCCATATAGGTGGATCCTCGAGGGACCATACACAACACTTGTATATGAAGTCTACTATAGACTTTATTGCTAAAATCCATCTTTCCATGTCATGATCTTTAGAAGCTTCATCACATGAAGTAAGATCTTTTAACTGACTCATGGAATCCATCCTCAAACTCTTTTGAAGAGGTATTAGTGTTTCATCTTTAATTGTCCTTTTAGTTTCCAACTTCAGGAGCCTCTTCATCTTCTCAAGATTAAATGAGCTCCTTTACTTCATTTTCATCTTGATTCTCAAGAGAGTCATCCTCTAAGAATCATATCCTTAGAGATGAGATCTTTTAAGAATCTCAAGGTCATAAAGTAGGTATCCAATGCCATCCTTTATTTTCCTAATGAAGTAGCACTCTCCGATGCACGATTCTAGCATGCTAGCATGGAGCCTTTTTAAGGGATATATATTATAGTCTCTACAACATGTATACCTTGGAAACTAAGAGGTGATTATGCTAATATTCATCATTGACAAAATCATGTCACACGTGATCTAATTATATCTCCCTACAACTTCATTGAGTTTAGGTGTATTAGGAGAAGTGAGATAAGACTGATATTCCTATCTCCATAAGGTATTCCTTGAATTCATCTAATAGGTACTTGCTACCTAGGTTAGATCAAATTCATTTCATCTTCTTTCAAACTTTGGTTCCAAACCAAAATTGTGAAGTCTTTGAACATTTCAAAGCTTTCTAAGGTGAAAGGAATGAATCTCATATCACAAATAATCATCGAATGATATCACATATCATCAATGTTTATTATGATACAAATGATCCACATATATCAATATGTATAAGATCATGAATACCTTGGCATCTTACACTATTCCCAGAGAAGAGTGTATTGGACATATTTACTTTGAATACAATATTCATGAGTATGTAAGATTTGAACCTTTAGACAATCTAAAGCTCAATATTTCACTAGTCTATCGATCATATCAATAGATATAAGTCCAAGACTCGATATCAGATCATTGTCAAATGATCTTCTTCCTCCTATTGATCTATTAAGGTTTAATTTTCAGTGTTAGAAATGTTAATGAACCTTTCATTAATATTCTAATTTAGTAGAGTCCACTATCATAACTCTTTATGATAGGTCTATTCCAGAATACATGTTCATCTCCAACAATGAATGTATTCTAATATCTAGGTCATAGAGTCATTCTCTAAGACCAAGCCTCTCCCACTGAAAATATGTAGTCTATTTATCCAATAGAGATCATTGCAACAAATGCATGAACATCCATGTGGATAACTATTAAACCTTAAGATCAGATTTCCTAGTCTTCTAAAACATATGCAACCAATTGCAAGTGTTAGTAGAAGAATGAGATACAATTATCAAACTTTCATCTTATCAAATAAGAAAGTCAATTTCATTGATTATATGTAGATTATTTCGATGCACTATCCGAGTTCTTCTCAAAGGATTCTAGATAGATTTGATAGTCATACTATCAACACGTCGGCTCAGTGCAGTATTGACATTCATCGAATCCTTTGGATGTCATATGTGTGTGGAAACCATAGAAGTCCAGTCAACTCTTTGACTTTCCTTCTAACCTGGGTCCGACCCATGCTTCCACCACACTCCTTTCATCTCTAAACAACCATTGCTTAAGACAAAGGATCTCTTATGTTGAATTCAAAATATTTCAATATAAGAGTATTTCGACATTTATTTATGCTTCATTTATTCATACAATTTGAACATTATGAAGCTTTATGAATAACTAGAGTATATATAGTAGGATGATGACACTCATCATATCTACATACATCCTAACTCTTAAAGACTTAGGTTCAGGTAGGTATTCAAACATTTTAAATACATCATCTCTTATAGAGCCACTATTTTGCATAATGCAGTGAACCATGTCATTCATGATTAAATGTCAAGAGCACAAATGTATGCCAGAACATATTCTTAGAATTTTATAAGGATTATTTGACAATTGCAATCATCATCGACATGTCACTTCCAAAGTACATTCGATGAGAGATCAGGACTATAGAGACATACAAATCCCAGGGTTGTAGATATATTATCTATTTAATTGCCATTCCTCATTATTATGAGAAAACTTACACATTCCAACCACATACATTATGTGTCCAACTGCAAGTACAATATTTTAATCATGGATCCAATCCATGATATTTTACTGGTTATTATTGAGTATATTACTAAGTCGATTTAATGAGGATTATCTGAAATAAGAAATTTACATAAATATATATAAATATATACATATTTTACTTTGATTTAGGAATTTTATATCAAAGTTGTCTTGCCTTGTCAACATTGAAAGTTCATTCCCTTAATTACTTTTCAATGTAAGAGATATACTTACCATTATATCTCAAGCAAGATCTGGGATCTCCTTTCTTATCTTTATCACATCTCAATAATATGAGAACCTGTAACTCGGATAAATAGAAGCGGAAACACATTCCTCCTTGCAAGTCCAACTTGCATCTCCCAATTCGATCTTTAACACTTGGGTCCACCACCCCTAAGGTGATGTTGACCCGTCATTAATTGAACCAACCGTCAACAGGAATACAACTCGCTATGCGCAATCCAATATCACCCCAATAATATGAAGACCCGATATTGGGGTCACTACGCATACGTCCTTACTCTTTCGAGAAGCGAAGAGCCCGATCCAAATGGATCGTATGCAGGAGCTGTCACTTCGGACAGGCGTCTCCTACATACAATATCTGGTGACGGAACCCTTCGCCTTGACGGGAGACCATGGATGTCACTTATGTGATCCTCCACCTCATATTCAAATTCTAATTAATCATTATGAATCATATTCATTATGATTAATTCTTCCAAGGGAAATAACAACTCTATTCATAATAGAGTGTTTTAATTGGATATAATTAGTTTAATCATATTATATCAATTATCAGTCCAATGTAATCATCAAACTTGATTGTTACTTGAATCAGTGGTATTATCTCAATGTACGTATTATTCAAATTTTATTAGTTAGAAAATACATTATGATCTCTCAGGCATCATCCGTTCTCTACCCGCTTTCATGGCCAGTACCGACGGGAGTGGGACAGACCGCACACAGTGCAACCTGCTACTCCAACGCTCCCTGACTAGACACTATATCCGCCTCGGGAAAAAACAATGCCGAGTCAATCACTTTGTACTTGAGATGATCATCGGTTTTTCAACTGAAATTATACCATATAGTAATAATCAAAACCATTTTGATTAAAAGGAAATTTTCTAGACAAATTCCAAAAACCTATTCAAGTAACAAGTTTGATGAAAGTGTATCAAGTAACCAATCGGTGATCTAGATCTAATCTAATCATTCATTGGTTGAGGTAATGTCATTTAAGGGAATAATTATTGTTCTAATATTTCCAAATATTATCCATAATTATTACAGGAAATTAACTATTAATTTCATAAATTTCTTAAACGACAATCACAAGGTTTTGGATAAACAAACAATTCCCAGCAATGACCCTCACTAACTTAAATTAGCATATCTCATTCATTTTAAATCCAAATTAAGCAAAGTCAATTTCCAGAGATTGATAATTTGATATAAAACAGAAACCATGTGATAAACACACATTTTCAGGCGTTTTAAAACCATAATTAAATCTTAATCACCTCTCTAATCGCCATCCCCGAAACAGTGGACATATGGTCATTAAAACGATCATATCTTGAGCAAATGGAATCCAAATTACGCAAACTCAAATTTCACATTTTTCTTATTTAATGGGGAACATTATTTAAGTGATAAATTTATGTTTAAACATTTTAAACAGGGTCGAAAAATTATCACAAGACAAGGCTGTGAAAATTGAAATGCTAAAATCTTCGCGAACCCAAACGAGCCCAAATTTTCGTAGGTTCATGGATCATTTCTAAGGCCTTCGTAAAACTGTCTCAGATAGCACTTAAAGGATATGGGTGTATCCTCAAGCACATCACAGAAGCGTGTGGATCGCATCGAATGCGATCGGGAGCGACAAGTCGCATTAGTCGCTCGATGTAGCGGAAATTAAAAAAATTAATGTGATGAAACTACATGATCCAAGAACCTTTCTTGGAACGTTTCATCTATAAGGTTTACCTCTTGAAGCGTGGTTGCGATCGATTCTCTAAACGAAGAGACCTCCTGTCTCAAGTCCGATCCGACGGAGGAGACGCTTGCGAGCACGTTTATGAGACGCATCCTTCTTGCAATCCAAGTTGATGATCCAAGCGGCAAATCTCCTGCTCTCATCACACGAGATCCGACATCTTCTTCACGAGTGAGGTGCACCGAAGGAGATGGAGATCCACAGGCAAATACTCTGTCAGCATAACGACGATGCTGCGGTGATAACGACTCTCACATAGACTCCATGATGGACGACCACTTGAGAGAGAGAGGCTTGGTGTGTAGAGAAAGAGAGAGAGGGAGAGAGAGCATTCGTAATTGTTTTTCTTGAAGAGCAATGGGTGCCTCCTCTTATATAGGGTTTTGGGAGTCCATGGATCTCAATCCATGGACAACACACAATCAATGGTTGAGATTTATTTGTGTTTCTTTCAATGGCTATGATGTTTTTGTAAAAACACAACAACTAATGATTTAATTTAAATTAATTTTCATTGAGATCTCATTATCTCATGATATATATCATCATCTCTTATCGACAATATTTTCACCAAAAAAATAATTCCAAATTATCTTATGGAAAATATCAACATGCCATTGAAATTATGTGAATCTCATTCACAACCCAAAACTAAATATAATTATATTTTCAATTAATCATTCAATGTGAATCCAATTCACATAAACAATTAATCAACAAATATAAGTCACAATATGCTCTCTCTAATATATTATAAATCACATTTATAATATATATGATTAATATGGATAGTGATATCCACATTAGTCATATCCATGATAATTAAATCACATTTAATGTTCTTGGATCTCTATTCTCATGTGCCCAAATAAAATGAATCACATTCACATTATTAACATCTTTGATAAATAAATCATATTTAATTATCTTAGATATCTCTCTTTATAATATGAATCAAGTTCATATTATCCCTGATAATTAAATCGTATTTAATTATCAATTTTCTCGATGCTTGGTTACATATACCAACAATGAAATTATCCATGAATTCTTTCAAGGATAATGCGCTTTCTCCGCGAATACTTGGAGATAAGGACAAGGTGATTGTATTGTTCCACGTATAGTGACTTGGATATTGAGATCAAAGCTCAAATCCAGATCTTGCAGACCTCCTATAGATGCTTGATTAAATCAAAGTCGTAGATCTAATCTTCTCATTGTATCTGAATCACATTCAGATCAGTGTCCAACATTTGAACTAAGATTAGGTCACTTCTCTACGAGAGGAGTCACTAAAATCCAGATCCGTTTCATCACTCCCTAGGAATGGAAGCGTCATGGTTATACAATCGTTTATGATCACATCATCCTCAGGTATTCCTAATACATGTACATCCTGCATAATGGAAGACCTAGATTAAACCCGAAGTTTTAAATCTATTTTTAGACTGTCTCCTTCAAGGTTTTATCATTAAGTTTCTTATTCTATCATTGGGAGTCGGTATCGAGCATATACTTTCCAAAAGCATATATCATACCTACGTGTTGATCATATACTTTCTAAAAGTATATATCAAACCTACAAATTCAGTCAACCTTCCAAAGCGAGACGACCGTGCACGGAATTTGATTCTTCCCAATATCTCATGAGTGAGCTCATGTCTTCCGGTTCAGTAGTGAACCTGCATGATCCCTTTGAGAGATCGTATTACTCATATGCCCTCATATGCACACCAGCGCACCAATGTATAGACCTTGATTAGGTCATCAACCTATTGGTCTGCCAAATGTACTCTCTCAGACAAATAGTAGCACATCTATCTCAGATCAGAGGATGCGTGCTTATGTTGTGACAATATACGACATAGGACTTTGGTTATCTCGATCTCGTTAAGTCAACTCTTTCACCTAACCAATCTGACACCTCTGAATCTCTATTCCTATGCAGAGGACCTGCATCAAGAGGTCGGTCAGATATCAACCTTTACATATAAGGATTGCCATCTCCTATTCAGGCTAGAGATCATCTCTTAACAATCATTTGACGGTACTTGATGAGTCCTCAATCTAACTCTTTAGATATTCATCCAAGCACCGGCCTCTATGATTCAGTAATTGAATCATCAGCTGTATGATCATTAAGATGGTCATGGTACATAACCCTAATTGTACTAAGGGACCTATTATGCGAACTAGTTATTCTTCATTTCAAATCAGAGAATGATATTTGCAATAACATTTATTGCATAATGGCTCGACGTGGTCTTGCATGTACAACAAAGGAGATGAAGCATATGATTCTCAACTATTATCAGTGTTGTCCTCAGAGAAATCATGTTGAATAGTGGATGAAGCGTTTAAGTCAGTGAAAGATTACCATCATCGGAATTATCCTCAGAGAAATAGTATTCAAAAGTGGACTCACTACAGATATTCTTGCCTTTTAGTTTCTTCATTTGTTTTCTCAGAATTCGTTTCTTCTTGGAATCAAGCGATTTGTCCTCGGATGAATACTCTGAAGCACTAGTCTCAGTCAGCTCATAAGAAATTATTCCAATATATTTGATGAGACCAGGAGCATCAGCTTTGGATGAATAATAGTGAGGAACAGGAGTCATCCAACAGGAATCGAAGTTTGGATCCTTGCGAAGGTAAGATTTTAAGACTGTCGAACAAACCTCACTCATGTAGATTACCTTTTCCGAACCTGATGAGGAATCATCAGACGATTCCTCTTTCGTAAGGTCAAAGGTGACTTTCTTTTTCGATGAAGGAGTAGTCATTTTGTTTCGTGAAGTTGTTGGTCCACTTCAGTCTCCAGATGAGTAACCATTGAAATTTTTCTCCTTGGTCAGTGTTTGTCCTGCGTGTTTGTTCTTAGTCTTCTGGATATTGGTGCACTCCTGAGTTGGAATGATTTGGTCAAGGTCTTAAGAGTAGGTTGACCCAGGGTGAGACCATGCATATGTCTCAGGATCATATAGGAAACACTTTTCTATGGTGAGATCCGTAGGAATGGAAATAATGAGGAGAGTCTCTGCATGTTCGTTCGCAATTGATTTGATGTTGGAGCATTCTTGTGTCGAGTTGATTTGATCAAGGTAGTCAGAATAGGTTGACCCAGGGTGCGACCATGCATAAGTCTCAGGATCGTATGAGTCATATATTTGATTTTCCATGGTAAGAGCAGCTGGGAATGGAGCAGGGGGGAGAGTCTCTAAACCAATAGTCTCATCAACAACCGCTATCTCAGGTGTAGCAACAGGGTAGGGCTCTTCTACCACTTGATGGTTACGGCTGGTGAGGACTTCGTGGGTTGCCTCAGAAAATCGTGGTTCCTTACAGACTTATTAAGATCGAAGTGCTCCCAATGCTGTAAAATTGATTTCCCGAGTCTCACACTCAATAATTGCCTTAGCCAATGCCAAGAATGGATTTCTGAGAATAATTGGAGACTGTGTGAATTCTCCTTGATGCTCAATATCAATGATCGTGAAGTCCACTTTGAGCGGAGCACCTTGGAATGTAAGGATGATCGAAATGATACCTCTCGGCCACTTTATCGATCGATCAACCAATTGAACGATCTATCGTATCTTCCTGATAGGTCTGAGTTTGAACTCGTGAAATACAGAGGTAGGGAGGATATTAATTGGTGAGTCGTCATCAATTTGAGCATGTGTAAATATCATGTCTTTGATTCCACAGTCAAATCTGGGCAACCGCTTCACTATGCAGCTCTTGATTTTTCTCCTCAACACCAAGGAGGTGACCATTGACAAAATATGTCTTTCAGTCTTTGTTCTTATCCTGCCTGACTTTTTCACCAATAATTTGTTCATTACAAATTCTTTAAGGTTGGGAAAATGTTCAATGGCATGTGTAAAGGGAAGTTCAAAAATCAATCTTTTCTCCAGTGCTTCCCGTAAAGCAGGATCCAAATTCTTCAGATCTTCTTCAGTTTTAATTTTTATGTATTTTTCTGATTTTTCGATTTTTTTGGTGTTTCGGTGTGGTGTGGTGATGTGGTGTTTTCCGTAGATGATGAGGAATAAGAGTCAGGGTCAGAATCAAAGCCATCCCTAGAGGAGTAATATGCAGAAGTGTCGCTATCAGAGTCGTCCCTGGGGTGAACATATTCTCTAGGTTTCTGAATATCCTCAAAATTCTCAATATTAGATCCAATTATTTCATCTTCCACTTTCGTACCCGAGCTTCCATAAAATAAACTGAGTCGGTCAGTAAAATTTCTGAATTTTTCCTCCATTAATTCATATGTCTTAGTGATCCTCGAAATGTCATCCTCCAAAGTATTTTCATGATCAATCATGGGGGCAGTTGGTGTGTGTTCTTGTTTTTGAATTTGAGATTCAAACATTTCCTCTTCCATTTTCCTGTATGAGCTGAGAGGAGCTTCTCTTTGATTGTCCAATATATAACTGTTATTTTCTGAAATTTTCTCCTCAAATATTATGGAAGGAGTCTTCTCAGTGGAATGATTTTGCTGGAATCTGTATGTCTCATACTTAGCAAGCCGTGATTCTGGCATGCAATGCTGGTTTGAGTAGAGTCTACTTTCATGGTCATGATTGATTGTATCCCCGAATAATGGAGTCATGCAGGGTGCATATGTATCGATATCATCCGTTTTGTCCTCTGCGTGTATAGGCTGATCGAAGGAGTGGTATTCGGGTTGGTCAATAGGGATTTGATCATCACGGTTAATCCAACCTCGTTGATCATTTGGTGCGAGCCTCTCCATCCAGTGTGATTGGGTTTGGTCCCTTGGCCAGTCATGAGTCTCAAAAGTGATTTGTTCTTGAAATGTTTCTTGGGTGTAGAAAGAAATTTGGCATAAGTCGGGTCATCCCAAGATGGCAGTTGATCATATACAGTCACAAGTGGTGGAGTGGGAGAATATGGTGCTGTGGTGACTATAATTGGATGATTTGAGTAAAATGATTTGGAATTTATCGAGGGGGCTGGATTCATTCAAGAGTGAAAATCTCCCTCAAATATTGGAGGATTATTGAAAGAAGAGGTTTTAGTCGATTTGGGCCTGACTGAGACAAATTCATTTTCATAATATAGCTCTGATGGATTCTTAGATAAATGTTCCGCCATTTTTGAAAGAGCTGAAATGAATGATGATTTGGGTTTGACCAAGACGAATTTATTTTCATGATATGGATCTGGAGGGTACTTGGACAAAAGTTCCACAATTTTCGAAGGATGTTTATTGATTGACATAATGGATCTGTTTCAAAAGGAGAGTGATGGCATAAGTGTGCAGTTTTTGATCTTCGAAATCGGTTCATGCACACAAATCAAACACAAATCAAACCCCAGGTTCATCAACTCACACAATGAATCCATAAGAGTTCGGCTATTATCTTTTCAATTTTAGTTGGTGATAAGACAATCTTGGAAAATATTTAGCGAGCTGTTAGGTGCCGAAGATTTTCTTAAAGATTGTCCCGAATTCTTACGACTAGTTGCACCTACTTTCAGCCAGTATCCTTTAAACTACCCACTCTGCTAAGGAAATCCGGACCGCTTACTGGCTACCCGTAGATCCTCACTAAGAAGTAGATAATTGTCTTTTTTATCAAATCAGTAGTCAATATGAAAATCCAGGTTTGGGCTCTAGCCTTAAGTGTCGTCTCTTACTCACCTAGACAAATAAAAGAATCCAAGGTCGGGGTTGCTCTCCCGCAAAAATTCTCGATTTTATGGGTTAATTAAAGTCAGCTATATTTAGAAGTCCCAATTTTAATTAGGTGATCACTGAAAAATTAAGTGAGCACAAATACACGTCTACCTTCCAATCCCAATATCCTCTAAAATTATGTGACAAAACAGGAGGGAGAAATTCAGGAAAAATCGATGCACGTGAAAAATGATGATGTATGCTTAGTTAGAAGATTTACAGTGATTCCTCGCAATCTTCATGTGGGATGCAATACAAGAATTGAAAGATTAGTTTATATGAATGCAAGCCGATCAAAAACCGTACCCAGCAGAAAGTTCTATTAGCCAGGAAGAATTGAGTTGAATTTGACTAAGTTGAACGAACTAGTTTGCGTCTCAATTAAAGTGAAGTGTAGATCTAGGTCCTATGAACACAATCAAAAATTTAAAAGCTCTAAGAGCCGTATGTGCTGGTCTATCCTAAGCGCCACTCAAGTCAGGCCCCACCTTCACCGGAGAGTGAAACAAGCCACGGCACACTACATAAAATAGTTTGGGGTCTTATTACACACGCGAGAGTCCAAACAGACACCGCTATAACTGAGAAATTAATTAAAGAAATTAAAATTGTAGAAAATAAAATCCTAAACTCTACGCTTTCTCACGATATGACTCGATCTTAATTTATTTGCAGCTTTTCGAAAGTCGGTGAAGATGCGTCGGTTTTGTGAGAAACCACACCACGCACGTCGGGTACCTCGCAAGAAAAATGAGAGAGAGAATGTAAGAGAGTGACTCAAAAATAAATAAAAAATAAACAAGAAAATAAATGCTGAAAATAAAATAAAAATAAATGCAAGAAAAAAAATGGAATTTATATAATGAAGATTCAGGGGTCAGACTATCTGAATGAAGAAAACCGAATAAAAAAATTTAGACAAAAAAATTAAGTTGTTTGCCTCCCCGACAACGGCACCATCTGTCGAGTCCTAGATAGCCCTTGTTAATATGCATGGATTATCGTGCGCTAAATTATGAATGTCGTTTCATTGTAGGCAGGCAATCGGAATCGGTCAAGAAATAACCACAAGAATATTTTAGTCAATTTTGATCAATGCGGTTTTATATTTATTTTACTTGGACAAGTCCCAAGGTCGAACTCACGGAGGCAAAGGAACAACCTAGAATTTTGTCTATCGTAGTTCGTGCATGGTTTTCGAGGCAGTCTTTTTTTGTATTTTTTAATGCAATTTGAGATGTAAAATGCAGTTTAGGCCAATTTTAAGGACTAGATAAATGATTAGCAATCAAACACTGTCCGAAAAATATGAAACTTGGCCAAGATGACAATTACAATGAGATGAATGCACTTCATTTTTTTTGAATTTTTGAACGCAAAATGAATTTTTTATGGATTTTTGAATGCAAATAAAGTGAATTTCAATGATTAATTATAATAAATACTAAACCTAATTATTTTCAAGGGATAAAATTATCCAAGAACTACAATAGTTGATGGATATCAGAAAAATTCTAAACCTCAAAAATACAAGATTTAATACCTATTAAAAATTAAAGATCGAAATATGCAAAATGATTTTTAAAGGGAAAATGATGCACGCAAATGCAATTCTTTTTGGACATGATGTGAAATACAACTAAATCTACACTTCGTGATTTTTCAAAAATTTTCAGACTATGGTTAATTAGTTATGAATTTCAGAGTACAAAATGGGTAAAATATGTAATTTTCTACAAAATAATTAATTATTAATTAACCACAAGTCACAAAAATGTCAAACATATGCCATAATGTAGAGAATTAGTTGTAGAACAAAATGCATATTTTTTGATAAATAAAATAATGTAATGTAGAAGTTCAAAATGGAGGGGGAACACAGTGGTGTTTATGCAATATTACAATAAATAAAAAATGCAAAGATGACTATTTTGAAATTACTGAAAGTTTCGGGTGGTCCTCTACAAAATTCCCAAGCGGTCATGTGCCAAGCACGTAGCCCTTGGTTGGCAGGACTCCTCTGCAAATATGTAGCACTTCGGGGGTATGATTACAAAAGTACCAAGAGGCACGTGCATAGGATGGCCGGGACGCTTCTGCAAAGGCTTGGAACTTGAGGGGTTTCGGATGCAAAGTTCCCCCTCAGCACATGGAGGGCACGTGGGAGGGGGTCTCGGGTTGGCTCGGTGGCTGGAGCGGCAGTGGAGAGGCAGAGAAGCGGAGGGGGGCCGGCGACGATTCTGATGCTGGTGAAGAGCTCCTGGACGACGACCGGAGCGACTACTGGCTCCACCGGGGGCGAGTTGAACGGTGGAGGCGCTGGTGGTGCAAGGCCTCAGTGACGGTGAAGTAGTGGCGATGGAGGCGCAGTGGGTCGGTGAAGCTTGGAGGTTGTCGGTGAAGCTCTGTAAGCGTGTGTCGTTGGAGCACGGTGTCGATGACGATGGAAGTAGTTGGGTGGCAGATGCAGTAGGTGTTGATGAAGCTTGAAGCGAAGGAGTAAGCGTTGGAAGCGTTGACTGCGGTTCGAGAAGACGAAGTCGTTGATGAGCGATACGACTCGTGGTAGCAGTGTCGGAGAAGAACTTGGCTGATGGGATGAAACCTGGAGCTTGGGCAGGTGCGCGAAGGAGCGCGGCTGCAACGGCGTCGAGGGAGGACACCGGACCTCGCCGGGTTGAAGGTGAAGGGGTGGCATTGTCACTGCCATCCCTCCTACGTAACTAGCTATCGGTGGATGGGATCCACGGACGGAGGTCGGGGGGATGGGATCGTCGGGGATCTTGACAAGATGTTATTGGGATTGGTGAGGGATTCGCGGAGCGGCGATCATCGGGGATGCGGTGGCGGTGAAAATCACGGCGAAGATTGATTCGAGAATATCTGAAAGAGGTTGAATGAGGAAGATTGGCTGATTGGGAATCACGGAGGAAAGGCGATAGATCTGATTGCAAGGTACTAAGCGGTGGGCGGCAAGATTTGCAGGCAGAAATCGCGGGCGGCAGTGAAGATTTGGGGGTGTCGGCGGCTCTGATTTGGGAAAGGAGAGGAATGAGGATGATGGGCCTCGGCTGTCCGATCGGCCGAGATCGGGCGGTTGATGTGGTGACATGTGGCAGCAAGAGATGGGGGTTGGCGGAGCACGTGCGTGGCATGTGCGCGGGAGGCACGTGCGGCAGTTTTTAATTTTTTTTATAAAAACAAAAGAAAATAAAATAAAAAATGGGTGACATGTGGCGGCTCCAGGAGCTATCACGTGTCATCCCCACAAAAATCACTTATTTGGGTTAGTGATTTTTTTTGTATTTTTCATTTATTCTTGTCAGTGATATGTACACAGTGGAGGCAGTTTTAGATCAATTGGAGTTATCATGAAGTAGCTAAAAATCAAGGAAGCTAGGCTATTTACAGGTCAATTTTGGTTGAGTTTTTTGGCTTCTTATTTTATGCGAAAATAAATGATAAAATGCAATTCTTATCAAAACATGCATGAATGCTAATTATGCAGAATAAATGAAGAAATGCCAATGATTTTGAGGGATTAGAGCTTGATTAATGTCTTTTAGAGTGATGAATCTGAGATTGATCATATACGTCATGCTAAGATGTATAGGACCTAACTTTTGGACTTGATTCATCCCCAGGATCATGGCAGACCAACATGTTTCTAGGAAATTAGCATCTATGATGGGAATGCTTCAAGATATGGGGCAAAGGCAACAAGCATTAGAGGAGAGGCTCAATGCACATTCTGAGAGACCTGAGGCATCCGAACCTGTGGATGCTAGGATTAAAGGTCCTATCCACCTTTACAAAGAAGAATCTAGTTACCATCCTTTCACTGAGTCTGCTCCTACCCTAGCTGAAGGAGCATTGGAGAGATCTCTTCTTAGACACCAAAAATTACTGGACAATTACCGAAAGGGAAAAATTTCTCGATTCAAAGGCATAGAGACACTTGCTGAGGCGGAACTATGGCTTGATGATGTCAACATGTTGTTGAGAATAATACATGCACCAACAGACACTTGTGTGCACTTTGCTGATTACTCCCTAGCATACCATGCAAGATGATGGTGGGGAGAAATTTCCAAGAAACTAGTAAACCCCATTCCATGGAATATATTTGAAGAGAGGTTCCGAGCTCACTTTTGTCCCTCTCATTAGGAAGAACTAGAGAGGGTGGAGTTGACTTCTCTAAATCATGGTTCTAAGAATGTACGTGATTATCATATTCACTTTACTTAGCTACTACGTTACTCCCCAACTCTATAAGCTTCACCACAGGAATGTCTTACCAAATTTGTTAGCAAGCTTCAAGGAGATCTTAGAGAGAAGCTTGCAGGTTTTAGAGCCACCACTATAGATGAAGCCATGCACATCGCCTCTTGTATTGAGATGTAAAGGGATGAAAACTGCTAAATAAGAATCTTCTACTTTACTGGTGGACCACCCGAACGTAAGATGGGTTATAATTGTAGAGACCGTCATTATCACTCGGTTGGTTCCAATATAAGCTAGCCATAGACTTTGGGCTAGAGATTACCAGGAAGAGGGGGTTTCTTTAGACCTCCTCTATACCCTCGCAACTCAATAGCAGCGGCTAGTACCTTTGTGGTTGGATCTTCAGCAAAGACAAGAACACATGCGTATTATTATTGTCATCAAGAAGGACACATCAAGAAAGACTATACAAAGTTGAGAGGTTCGGGGTTTAAACCAACCTCAATTAACAGTATAACATCTGCCCCGAGCAATGGAGCAACATGCGGAGGAAGACAAGGTAGAGGTCTGACGAGTCACAAAAATCCTAAGTTAATTTGCTTGAATTATCGTTTAATTTTGTCGTTTCGTTGTAGGCGTGAATTCGGAATCAATCAAGAAATAACCATAGTTAATTTATTCAATTTTTAGTGGGCAAGGTCGAACTCAAGAAGGCAAAGGAACAACCTAGAATAATATCTATCAAAGTTCGTGCACTGTTTTTGAGATGGTATTTTTTGTATTTCTAATGCAATTTTGGGATGCAAAATGCAAATATGGCCAATTTTAGGGACTAAAATGCAATTTCAATTAAACGATTTCCGAAAATTATGTAACTTGGCCTAGATTTCAATTATGATGAAATGAATGCACGGTAATTTTTTTTGGAATCAATAATTAATTATAATAAATATAAAAACTTTTTATTTTCGAGGGATAAAATTATCCAAGATCTCTCACTAGGTGATTGATCTCAGAAAAATCGCAAAACTCAAAAATATGAGTTTTAATATCTAAAGATTAAAATATGCAAAATGCTTTTTATAAGGCAAACCATGCATGCAAATGCAATTCTTTTTTAGCATGATGTAAAATAAAATTAATCCTCTAATCCGTGAATTTTTGGCAATTTTCAGAGTTATGGTTAATTACTTATGAATTTTGTGGCACATGATGGGTAAAATATGTAAATTTTCACAAGAATAATAATTATTAAATAACCACAGCCTATAAAAATATCACAAGCATGCCATATGGTAGAAAATTAGTTGAGAAACATCATGCAATTTTTTAAATAATAAAATGATGCAATAAAGATGTTTAAATTAAAGGGGAAATACAGGGGTAAATTTGCAATAAAGAAAATTAAATAAGATAACACAATGCAGAACATGGGTGTAAATAGAGTTACCGAGACCTTTGGGGGTCTATCTACAAAATTTCCATAGGGTAACATGCTTAGTACGTGCCCTTTGGTGGCGGAGCTTCTACAAGATAAGGCGGGAAGTCAAGGGCTTCTTTGTAAATTTTCCCTCCCCACACGTGCGAGTCACGTGAGATGAGGGAGGCTTCTGATCACGTGCTGGGGGCTGGTCTTCGTGCCCTTGATTCTTTCGAACAGCGGAAAGGGGTGGATGCAGCAAGTAGTGCGGAGGAGCCTTGATGGAGGAGCTCCTTATGCGGTGGTGGCTCGCGGCTCTGGGAGCGAGGGAACCTTCGGTTGGCGGCTGGACGCGAAGGCGATGCGTCAAAGGTAGAGGCTGACACATGACCGACGGGCGTCGATGAAGAGGGGCACTGCTCCTCAAGCGGCGGTGGTTGATGGAGCGGAGCAGGATGAGGAGGAGCTTCCCATAGGAGGCACTTGGCGACTGAGAACCTCCTGGAGCGGTTGAAAGGTGGTTGTGTAGAAGGCTGAAGTCAGCGACGCTCGGGTGGAGTGGAATCGCTTTGGCTGGCGCGTTTCAAAGAAGAAACCTCAAGCAGAAGTTGGCGGCTGGTTCGAAGCGGAGTCATGGCGGGCAGAGATGATTGTTGGCATTGAAGCAGAAGCACGGAGATGGTGGAGCTTCGTAGCGGGTTTAAACATCGGTGATGGAAGGGGGTATCGCTAGCGGTGGAGTTGAAGAAGGATGGAAGGAGTATCAGGTGATGGATGTCCTGATGTGGGATGTGGCTCAACGACTGCGATGGCCGAAGCTAAGCAGGCATCGTCTGGAGGCTCGAACTGCAACAGCCAAAGAGGGCCGGATCTCGCGCCGCAATCCTGGGAAACAACACCGAGCTGTCACCTCCAGCGTAATGGCTCTCCTAAGAATTGTTGTGTATCATCGGATGAGGAAGAGGTTGGCCCGGTGATGGTTTAAATAGGGCGAGGCATTGACTGCATTTTGGGAAGGAGGTCAGAGACAGGGTATGATTGAGATCCGATGGGTTGGGAGATTTATTGAGATTTTAGATTGGGGATCTGATCAAGTGATCGAGCCCAAGATGGAAGGCAGCGAGGATTTGATGGTGATTGAATCATGTAAGGGCGATGGGTTGATTTGGAAGGTGGCGGAGATGCGGAGCTTGCAAAAGGGGAAGAAGGGCGTGCATGGATATGGAAACGGGGAAGGAAGACGACGGGTCTGGGGCTGATCGATTGGCCGAGATCGGACTGTCCCAAACGCGCCACATGCTTAATTTATTTTTTTATTTTCTTTTTATTTTAATTAATTTTATAATTAATTTTTTTAAAAAAATGAAAAATAAAGGTAAAAAGGGTGACACGTGGCGGCTCTAGGAGCTGCCACATGTCAACCCCAGAAAAATCGAAAATAAAAGAAGAAGAAAAATAAAAAAGAAATACCAGACGATCTCTGATCGAAAATTTTTCTTCACAAAATTTACTTCTCTCGATGAGTCTATAACTTTTATGAAGAGACTAAAACCAAAATCGATCATTTGCACAAAGTGATATTTTTGGGGTATCCCATGTACATAGAGTACCTTGATTTTTGGGTTTAATAATTTTTTTATTATTTTTAAATTAGATAAAATCCGAAAAATATGATAAAATCAAAGATAAATAGTTACACATTAATCTATTTTTTGGATTTTTATTAATTAATAAAATAAAGAAATAAAATAAAATACGAAAATGTTAGTTTTTGTACAGATCATTAGTGAAGACTCGGACTCGGTTAGTTTCTTTGATTTTAGGTTCATTTTGGATTTGGATTTTTGCACTTTTTAATAAAACTTTTAATAAAGAAAATAAATGAAAAAGAAATAAAATAAAATGAGTTAATTATGTACATAAAATACTAGATCAAAAATCGCTAAAATATAAAATGTACAAAAGAGGCCCAAAACCCAACTTTCACATATGAGCTCCGATTCACTTGAACTTAGTCTTATTTTGAAGGTATTTGAATTTACATTAGTTCAAAAGTGTGTAGATCAAATCAGACACTGTATGAGGAAGATATTAATGTTTTAGTATGAGAATCCTGCAATTAGGGTTTGGGCTTCGGTCCACTTATTTAGGTTAGTGATTTTTTTCGTATTTTTCTTTTATTCTTGTTAGTAATATATACACAATGGAGATGGTTTTAGGTCATTTGGAGTTCGCATGGATTAGTTAAAAATCAAGGAAGTTAGGCTATTTTGCATGTCAATTGGGCTGGGATTTTTGGCTTCTTATTTTGTGGAATAATGAGTGATAAAATGCAATTCTTATTATTACATGCATGAATGCTAGTTATGCAGAATAAATGAATGCCAATGAATTTTAGGGATTTGAGCTTAATTAATCATTGTTAGAGTGATGAATCTGAGATTCATCAAGGTCGTGGCTCACAAGGATCATCTCCTACACAACAACTACCACAAAGTGTGGCGGGTTTCTAGTTTGCCAATTTCTAATGACCAGCTTGATGCAATTACTGAAGAACAAGCTTACAATTCAGGCACGGTCATATGAGGTACCATTACTATCCTTGGTCTTTCTGTGCATACCTTACTTGATTCCTTTGTTTCACGTTTATTTATTGCTCAATGGTTAGTACCCACTTTGGGTAAGATACCAGTAGAAGTACAACAATCCTATCTGATCAACGGACCAAGAGGACAAGTATTTATAATATGATAAATCCTAGATAATTGTTTGGTACAGATAGTGAGACGTCAACTACATGTTTCCCTACTACTTATTGAAATGGATGATTTTGATCTCATCCTGGGGATGGACTGGCTGGAAAGACATCATGCATGCCTTGATTATTTTCAGAAGACAATAACTTTTCACATTTGTAATTCGATAGAGTTCCGGTTTATTGGAAAGACATCCAGTAACAATGTCAAACACATCTCTACTCTGAAGGCACACCAATTGTTAGAGTAAGGGTGCCAAGGTTATTTAGCTTATGTATCCACTATCTCAGGGTCAGATATAATGATAGAAGATGTACCTATAGTATGCGAGTTTCCTGATTTATTTCCAGATAAACTACCTGGATTACCACCTAAGCAAGAGATTGAGTTTGAAATATATCTTACGCATGATACTCAACCTATCTCTATCCCTCCATATAGGATGGCACAAGCTGAGCTACGGGAGTAAAAGGTACAATTACATGAACTGCTAGATAAATGCTTCATTCGTCCTAGTAATTCACCATGGGATGCACCTATTTTATTTGTAGGGAAGAAAAGAAAGAAGGGTCAATGCGGTTGTGCATTGACTATAAACAGGTAAATAAGAGGACAATAAAGAACAAGTATCCTCTTGCCAAGCATAGATGATATATTTGACCAGTTGCAGGGTTCAACTGTGTATTCCAAGATTGATTTAAGATCTGGATACCATCAGTAGAAAATTAAGGATGTTGATATTCCAAAGTCATCCTTTCGAACTAGATATGGACATTATGAAATTTTAGTTATGCCTTTTGGATTGACAAATGCCCTAGGAACCTTCATGGATCTCATGATAGAGTATTCAGGGAATTTCTAGATCACTTTGTAGTAGTCTTCATTGATGACATGCTTATTTACTCCAAGGATAAATACTAGCATGAATACCATCTCCGGCATGCACCTAAAATATTAAGGAAGAACAAATTGTATGCTAAATATAACAAATGTGACTTTTGGCTATCTGAAGTATCCTTCTTAGGCCATGTCATTTCTGGGGCAGGTACATCACTTGACCCTGCGAAGGTTAATGTGGTGATGAGTTGGGAACACCCGAAGACTATCATATAAATAAGATCAGTCTAGGTCTAGCTGGGTATTGTAGAAGATTTGTGAAGGACTTTTCACGAATAGCATTTCCAATGACTAGGCTGACTCAGAAGGAAGTCCCATTCATATGGTCTAATGCATGTGAAACTAGTTTTCAGACACTGAAAGAATCCCTAACATCTACACCTATCATTATTCTACCCTCTGAGACTGAAGGGTTTACAGTGTACATCGATGCATCTAAAGAAGGACATGAGGTAGTTCTTATGAAACATGGCATGGTAGTTGCTTATGCATCACGACAACTCAGGACACATGAAATGAACTATCTGACAAATGACCTTGAACTAGTTATTTTACTCTTTGCTTTAAAGATATGGAGACACTACCTCTATGGTATTACTTTTGAAATATTCACCGATCATAAAAAGCTTGAAATATCTGTTTGATCAGAAGGAGCTCAATATGAGACAAAGACGGTGGCTAGAGTTGTTGAAGGATTATGATTGCAACATCTCCTACCACCCCGGTAAGGGGAACGTCATAGCAGATGCCCTTAGCAGAAGAATTTATTCTCCTGGATTGGTGAGTGCTATCCACTTCTAGGGTTTACTAGCAATGTCGTGTGAATGGAAATCATTTGATAGTAGTAATGATACTATAACTATTCCTCACCGAAACAAACCAGAGATATGGGATAGAATAAAGAAAATACAGGAGGATGATCCATTCCTTAAAGACTTGAGTCAACAACTTGAGAAAAATGAGATAGAGAAATTCCATATACGAGGTGTTACTGCGTAACCATCACAGAGTTTGTGTACCAAACACACACGAATTAAGGAAAGACATCTTACGTGAAGCATGTTGCTCTAGATTATCTATTCATCCAGGAATTACGAAGATGTATAAGGATCTTCATTCACACTTTTGGTGGCTGGGAATGAAGAAGAATGTTGCTGAGTTTGTGAATTCATGTTTCATCTGCCAGCAGGTAAATTCTTCACACCAAAAGCCGTCGGGATTCTTGCAACCTCTCCCTATCGCTGAATGGAAATGGGAAAGCATTTCCAAGGACTTCGTAACTAGCTTACCTTAGACAACTGGTGGTAAAGATAGTATATGGGTCATAATAGATCGTCTAACCAAGGTAGTACACTTTATTCCAATAAGCTTATCTTCCACTCCAGACAAGATTGCTGAGTTATATTATACATGCGATCCGTCTCCATGGCATTCCAAAGGAGGTAGTTTCCGATCGAGATTCATGATTCATCTCACATCACTGGGAAACTTCATGAAAGCCTTAAGAACACAACTATGCTTAAGGACATTATATCAACTACAAACAGATGGTCAATCAGAACGTACAATTCAAACACTAGAGAGGATATGCTACGAGTATGTGCTTTAGAATGGAAGGGATAATGGATTAAATATTTGCCTCTTGAAGAATTCACCTATAACAATAGTTACCATGCAAGTATTGGCATGGCACCATTTGAAGCACTATATAGACGAAGGTGTACTACTCCTCTATGTTGGCAAGAGGTCAAGATAAAGAACCTTTATGATTCGGATAGACTCCAGGAGACAGGAAAAGCTGTAGAGCTTCCTCAAAAAAGACTAATAACTGCTCAGAGTCGCCAGAAAATCTATAGTGATACCAGGCGAAAAGACCTTGAGTTTGAGGTAGGTGACTTTGTATTCCTTAAAGTATCACATATGAAGGGAGTTCAGAGGTTTTGTCTTGTTTGAGAAGTTGACACCAAGGTTCATGGGTTCCTTTCAAATTATTCAGCAGATTGGGAAAGTTGCATATAGACTTGCACTTCCTCCATATCTTTCGACAATACATGATGTTTTTCATGTATCAAATTTGAGAAAGTATATTAAGGATCCTGAGGATAAGATAAGTTATGACAATATGCATGTTGAGCTAGACTTAACATACCTTGAAATACATGTGCAAATACTAGATACGGATATCAAGAAGTTAAGGAATAAAGAGATATCTCTAGTTAAAGTATTGTGACGGAACCAAGAGTTTGAAGAAGCTACATGGGAACCTAAGGTAGATATGAGAGAAAAATACCCCTATTTATTTGAATAATAACACTATGTATTGTGTATATCTTCATTATAAATGAATAGATGTTCATTCTCTTTAAGGTTGTTATGGTTTCAATTCTCTTTGAAGTTATTATGGTTTCAATCCTCTTTAAGGTTGTTATGCATACACTTCAAGTCTCGAGAATGAAACTTCCTTTAAGGTTGTTATAATTGTAAAGCCAGGAACTAGGCCCTTTTTTGATCCTATATTATAAGATACAACTCGTCAAGAGGAAACTAACAGAATTTGTTTCATTTGAATCGGACTTCATTTCAAATTGTTATGATTTTCGGAAGAAAGGGAAGTAAGGAGACTTAAGATGTCATTAAAACTTAATGATCGTCATTAAGACTAATTGAACACGATTAAAGAAACTAATGATGGAAGAGGATTGTTAATGACCATTAACGAACACTAATCAAAGGTCAGCAAAAGTTTAGTATGATTGCAAAAGTTAAATTGTGATTAGAGAAAGTTAATCATGATTAAGTATCATCAGTGAATATAGGAGCTTCTTGAAGGTTATAATAAGTCTTAAGTTTCGAATAAGATTTGGCCAAAACCATGTGCCAAAACCATGGGCCGCTAACCCAGTTAAGGGTTAAACCATGGTTCACTAACCATGGTTAGCAGTTTCCTGAAGCCTACAAATATCCCCCCTACCTATTCATTCTCTATGATCTCCACTACCACCACTACTCCAAGGGCTAGGGTCAAGAGGTCGGGAGGAAGAGAGGGAGGTGGGAAAGGAGCACTAACGAAGCGTGACCAAGAGGAAGAGGTGGAGGATGATACGATCCTCTCCAAGTTGGCTTCGTAAGTAAGCTCTAACTTGAGCTAGGTTTTCGATTTATTTTCTTTCGAGCTTGGATTTTGATTCATCTTCCTTTATAATTCATTTTCTATTATGGATCGAGGAGGAATCTGTGTAGCATCCTACTTAGGTACGGGAGGCTATGCACGTCAATGATCCTTGTGATTCATCACACCTTCACTCACCTAAGACGCGTAGTGTCTACCGATTCTCCATCGCTTATAGTTCTATTATATTCTTTCAATTTTGCTTTTATAGTTGTTTTGATGGAGAAATCCGTGTAACACCCTACTTAGGTGCAACCGTCTATGTACGTCAGTGAACCCTTTGATTCGTCACACCTTCTCTCACCTAAGACGTGTGGTGTCTAATGATTCTCCATCGCTTGTAGTTTGATTATATTCTTTTGGTTTCATTGTTGTTTCCTATCAATGATTTTATAAAGGAAACTCTTCCGTTTTCTTTTAAAATATCTCCCGACATAAGGAAACTCTACCGAAATTTTCATAGAAATATGTCATGTTATAAGGGAAAACTCTGCCAAAATTTTCCTAAAAATATCATCCCATATAAGGGGAAGCTCTGCTGAAATTTCGAGAGAAAATATGTTCTTCGCATTCGTCATGTTCTTGATATGAAAATGAAATTCGATCGTTTCAGGGTCCGTAAATCATCTTTTCGGAAAATGAATCATGATAAAGTACTGCATATGCGAGAGAGGGCTCGATTAGGTAACAAAATCTTTCCTTTTGTTGTTGGGTTTTCATATAAGATCATTGAAATTCATGATTTCATGTTCTTCGCTACGAAGAATTCCTAATTTGATTATTTCTGATAAAATATGAAAAGTTGCTTTGTGATTCCCACTAAATATTGTCTAAGCATCGAATTGATGCAATGGCCTGAAAAGTTAAGGTTTAAGAGTTAAAATAAGTATAAATATGATTATATATACATATGAATTAATACATATGTGAGTCTACACTCAATGTTGATGAATATGCAAATTGAAGGCTTACCAGAAGAATTACATCATGGGAATTGATGTGTATAGTTTTGGATCCTGAAAAGAATAGTGTGTCATGTTAAGAATGCCTGGGAGTAGAACTACAGGTCGGGCATGCAACCTGTAGGTTTGTCATAAGAACATATGTATTGGCAGGCCAAACCTTGGTGGTACACGGTTGCTCGGATATGTAGAGTATGCAAAATGCTTATTTACAATGTGTGATACTCGACTTTCATTAGGCAGATTTGACTGACTGAAGATATGGTCGTGCCCTGTGGATGTACGGGTGGTTGGATAGCGATTGGATCACGATAATATGTATTTAAAGTCGCTAATATATGTGATTAAAGGTTAGTCTGTATTTTTAAGCTACCGGGTCCTCGAGGGCGGTGTGCTTCTTTGTTTGTCAGACCTGGGATTTGAAATCTGGGATAATAAATGAAAATGAAATTTTCAGAGTAGTATTGGAGGATTTGTTGAGGCAACGTACGCCAACATAAGGTCACCAGATAAACATAATCTCCGATCCTGAAGTGTCCACAGCTTCAGAGTCCTTGAGTGGTGTTGTGTCCCCTTGACTAATCCCTAACGTGGAATGGAAGAAATAGAACTTAAACTAATAAGAAGAAATGAAACTTTCAGGTATAATAAGTTTTGCTAAACTATGCTACTTTTTTACTTTTCTCTTATTCGTTACTTAGCACTTGCTAATCTTTATCTTGTGATTTATGGAAACCCAACTGGTATCAGCGAGCCTTAACAAGGACTTTAATTATCCAGCCAGCTAACAATAGTAGTCCTCTAGCCAGCCACAATAGCTTTACTCTATAAGGTAGTTGGTAATCTTGTTGTGTATTTCCTTTCCAACTGAATGTACATTTAAATAGTTAATGTGGGACAATGTACCATGTAAACTTTAGTTTGTGAATGGAAAAAGTGTTGAAATACTTCCTTCTTAGTATATTTAATTGCAGTCTGTTTCTGAATGTTAGTTGTAATTGTTAAATAAATTATTGATGAGTAACCAGATCCGGATATGGGAGGATCCGACGATCCGGAATTTGGGTCATGACACCTAAATATATTCTACAATGTTCATGAAGGACTTAAACGTGAATGGACTCAACTATGTAAGTTATGAATTTTTGTTTGATATTTTATGAATATAAGATACTATTTTTTAGTTTTGTATTTTTTTGTTTTCGTTAAATAATAAGTGCATGAAAAAATCAATCATGATGGATGATAATGCAATTGACAGAAATGCTATTTTTTGGACTTTTATGAATCAAGAAAAGTCAGAAATAAATTAGGGGTGTGAATTATTTACTGAATCAAGCTCAATGCTCTAGTTAGGATTAGTCTTTTTTTTATTTTCTATACTTTCTATATTTTTATGTTTATGTCTTTAGTTAAAAAATGAGATGAAATAAAGAAAAGAAAAAGAAATAAATCAAAAGGAGTTAAATATATATATGAAAAAACAAGTTAAAAACCAGTGATTATGTACAATTGATAGTTTGGTCCCAAAACCTATGTTTCACAAATGAACTACGATTCTTTTGAATTTAGTTCTGATTTATAGATAATTGAACGTACATTAATTCAAAATTGAGTAGAGTGAAATAAGACATACTATGTGAGAGATATCAACATTTATGGCTTTATATCATGGAATTAGGATTTGTGTTATTTTTCATATATACAAGTTAGTATATTTTAGGATTTTTCATTGACTAATATTAGTGACAAGTGCACAATGGCGTTAGTCTTATGTTAATTAGAGTTAGCATGGATTAAGTGAAAATGGGTAAAATTTGGTAAATATATACAAGCAAAATTTGGGTATTTTTAATAAAATATGAAAAGTTGCTTTGTGATTCCCACTAAAATATTTTCTAAGCATCGAATTTATGCAGTGACTTAGAAAGTTAAGGTTTTGGAGTTAAAATAAGTATAAATATGAGTATATGTACATATGAATTAATATATATAGAGAGAGAGTGAGAGAAAAGGGAGTATGTACCCTGGTGCATGTAATTTTACATGCACCCGAGCTTATATCTCTCACATTTTTTATTTTTTGGGAAAATATCACGTATATATTCATCTATTTATCCCTCCAATATGCCACTTGAATTTCGTCAGAAACAGAGACTCCTATGCCGTCCATCTAGAACAGATAATTTTAACGGTCTTAGAATTGATGTAATCGACATGTTATAGATGGAGGGCATATGAGTCTCTGTTTCTGACGAAATTTGAATGGCATATTGGAGGGATATATAAATGAATATACATGTTATATTTTTCCAAAAAATAAAAAAATGTGGAAGATATAAGCCCTGGTGCATGTAAAATTACATGCACCAGGGTGCATACTCCCCATCCTCATATGTGTGTGTGTGTGTGTGCGTGTGTGTGTGTGTGTGTTTATGTGTGTGTGTGTGAGTATACTCAACATTGATGAACATGCAAATCCAAGGCTTACCGGAAGAATTACATCATGGAATTGATGTGTATCGTTTTAGATCCTGAAAAGGATAATGTGTTACATTAAGAATGATTGGGAGTAGATCTACAGGTTGACCATGCAACCTATATGTTTGTCAGAAGAACATATGTATTGGTAGGCCAAACCTAGATGGTACACGGTTGCTCGGATATATTGAACGCACAAAATACATTATTTACAAAGTGGTACTCAGCTGCCATTAGGCAGATTGACTGACTGAATATATGGTCGTTTCCTGTGGAGGTATAAGTGGCTGGATAGCGGTTGGGTCATGATTACATGTATTTAAAGTCGCTAATATATGTGATTAAAGGTTAGCATGTGGTTTTAAGCTATTGGGTCCTTGAGGATGGTGTGCTTCTTTGTTTGTCAAGCTGAGGGTTTGAAACCCTGGATAATAAATGAAAACGAAATTTTCAGGGTAGTATTGAAGGATTGTGGAGGTGACGTGCGACGGCATAAACTCACAAGATCAATGCAATCTCCAATCCCGAAGTGTCCACAGCTTCAAAGTCCATGAGTGGTAGGATGTCCCCTTGACTAATCCCTGACATGGAATAGAAGGAACAGAACTTAAACTAATAAGAAGAAATGAAATTTTCTAGTATAATAAGTTTTGCTAAACTACAGTACTTGTTTACTTTTCTCTTCTTTGTTACTTAGTACTTGCTAATCTTCATCCTATAATTTGTGGATATCCAACAGGTATCGGTGAGCCATCACAAGGACTTTAATAACCCATCAGCTAACAATAGTAGCCCTCTAGCCAACCGCAGTAGCTTTATTCTATAAGGTACTTGGTAATCTTGTTGTGTATTTCCTTTCTAGTTGATGTACATGTAAATAGGTAATGTGGGACAATGTATAATGTAAACTTTATCTTGTGAATGAAAAAACGTGTTGAAATACTTCCTTCTTAGTATTTGTAATTGCAGTCTGTTTCTGATTGTTCGTTGTGATTGTTGAATAAATTATTGCTGAGTAATCAAATCTGGATATGGGAGGATCTGACGACCCGAAATTGGGGTCGTGATACCTAAATACATTCTACAATGTTCATGAAGGACTTAAATGTGAATGGACTCAATTATGTAAGTTATGAATTTTTGTTTGATATTTTATGAAAATAAGATACTATTTTTTAGATTGTATTTTTTATTTTATTTTATTTAAATAATAAATGCATACAAAAATCAAACACGATGGATGATAATGTAATTGACATAAATGCTATTTTTTTTACTTTTATTCAAGAAAAGTCAGAAATAAGATAGGGGTGTGAATTATTTACAGGTAAATCGAGATCAATGCTCAAGTTAGGATTAGTCTTTTTTATTTTCTATATTTTTATTATTTTTATGTTTACGTCTTTAATTATAAAATGAGATGAAATAAAGAAATGAAAAAGAAATGAATCAAAGGGAGTTAAATATGCACATGAAATAGCAAGTTAAAAACCATTGATTATGTACAATTGATAGTTTGGTCCCAAAACCTAAGTGTTAGAAATGAACTTCGATTCTTTTGAACTTGATTTTGGCTTATGGATGGTTGAACATACGTTAATTCTAAAGTGAGTAGAGTAAAATATGACATCGTATGCGAGATATATCAACATTTATGGCTTTATGTCCAGGAATTAAGATGTGTGTTATTTCTCATTTATACAAGTTAGTATTTTTTAGGATTTTTCGTTGATTAATATTAGTGACATGTAAACAATGGATTTGATCTTATGTTAATTGGAGTTAGTATGGATTAAGTGAAAATGTGTGAAATTTGGTAAATATATACAAGTGAAATATGAATGCAATATGAAATGTTAATTTATGCAAATTATTTACAAGTGCATGAATGCTAATTATGAGTTATAAACACATGAATGCACCTAATTACTTAGGATGAAGCTCTATTTTCAGCTTATATAGTGATGAATCACATATTCACCATGTCCCTATAACTAGTTATATTTACTCCAAATGGGTCCTTGGAGGGATCAATTTACAATTAAATAATTTAATTCTGTATTTTAATTTATTTTTTCTTGAAATTTTTATTTAAACCCTCAAAAAATTACATTTACATTGAAATTTTTTATTATGGGTGTGCCCTAATTAGGCTTAACTTCTGTCAAAAACTTGAGATTTTTTCAAATTTGAATTACTTAAAATAATTTTGTGAAGCTACTTGCCAGAATTAATTTATTAAATTGCTGATACATTTGCATATTTGTGAATTAACACAAAATTCAACCAATTTATAGGTTTTTAGGTCATGTATCTTAATAAATAGAACTTAACTTCTATGTTATGAGCTTAAATCGATTTGTTATTTCAATTCATTGATAAAAGTCCAAAAAAACATTCCATCATTAAATATTCATAAAAAGGAAAAATATTATGATAAAGTCCCCAAACTTTTGTTTTTTTTTACTTTGTTTTTATCAGATATTGAAAAATCTCCAAAATAATGCTAAATAGAAGCCTTAAAATCAGAAAAAACTTCATAAGCTTCCAAAACTTCCATAAAGTTAAAAAGGATTTTCCTCACATGTGCCCTTCTTAACTTATGTAATATTAATTATATCCACTCTTTTTTGGAATATCAGTTGTTCCCCTGACTTTTTACAGTTTTATTACTCATGCCCTCGAGTTAGTTGTCGTCCATATGTGTCCCAAACAGACGTTAACTTTTAGACACAAGGTTAATTAGTAAGAAAACATAGGATATAAGGATAACTTCTATGTTCTTCTTTGTCCTTGCTATCCCCACCCAAATCCTCCCCACCGACCCCGCTCCTCATGGCTAACCATCTTTGTCTATCACCTCTCCTTGAGTGTGTTCCTTCCTCCCATATTTCTTGCAGCTATGGAGCAGATGTAAAATCTCCTAGCGGAGATAAAGGACCTCCATCTGCTAATGGACATGAACGACTTCTTACGGTTGAAGCATGAGCTTGGGATAAGGGCTACCTCCATGTCCGTGGCACTCTGCTTCAGGTCCAAGCCCCCATGGAGGGGGCACAGTGTTGTTCGAGAGAGATGAAGAATTGGGTGCCATAGGTGTTGGGGGTGAAGGCAGACTTGGACGGGAGGTCTGAGTAGGGCTACTAATTGAATCAAATCATTCGAATTCAATTAGGATTCGTTCGAAGATAATTCCAAAATAGTTCGATTCGAAATTAGATGAATCAAATATGAATTTCATTCGTGAATCTAGTTTACTTGAGTTCATTAGATAACAATTTGATTTGATTCGATACATACATACATACATATGATATAATTTGAGGATCCATTATATACACATAAATATGTCCACTACAATACACGACATAAATATATATTAATTTTAATGTTATTTATAATCTAATTCCAAACTTCCCCAATTCAGGAAACTCACCGCTGCCACATCCAATGTCCCGATAATTCTCCCTCCCCTCATAACCTAATACCCAAATTCTAACACTCCTCTTCTCTCCCTTCTTCCAGTTTCCGCCAACCCCACCAGAGACCACCAACTAGGGATGAGCATTGGGCTGGGCCGGCCCAGCCCGAACCTGAATTATTTATGGGACGGGCTTGGGCCAAAGATTTAGGCCCATTTAATAATTAGGTCGCGTTAGGCCTATTAGCACAACCCACATAACAACCCAGATATAGGCCCGTTAGCCCGATTACGTAGCCCACTTACAAGGCCAATATAGGTCCTAACAACCCCCTGGCGGGCCTTAGCCAGGGATTTTCGGAGGAAGCGGTATGCGCTAGGGAAGCACCCCCCAAATTGAAATCCTATTCCTACCCTCCACCGACCCCCGCTCCTTCATTCCCGATTCCCCGGACCCTACCCTCCCCTGCTCCTTCGTTCCTCCCAACTCCCACGTGCACCTGCCGCTTACCGAACCCTCGCCTCCCCCCTGCGGGCCTGCGGCTGCTCGCTCACCCTCTCCTCCCCCCCTGCGGCGATCCCCCGCTCAGCCCCACCCCCCTCCCATGCGGCTGCCGTCCGCTCAGACCTCGCCTCCCCCCCGTGCGGCTGCCTGCCGCCCGCGCAACCACCTCGCCTCCTCCCGCACACCTGCGGGCCTGTGGCTGCTCGCTTACCCTCGCCTCCCCCCTGTGGCCCTCTCCAGCTCAGCCCTCGGGCCCCCCGATGGCTGCCGCCCGCTCAACCCTCGCCTCCCCCCCGTGCGGCTGCCTGCCGCCCGCGCAACCACCTCGCCTCTCCCCGCACACCTGCAGGCCTGCGAGCTGCCCGCTCAACCCTCGAGACTCCGAGAGCACCTCCTCGCCTCCCGCGCCTCTCAGTCCTCGCTGCTTAGCCCTCGCCGCTCTATTTGCACCATTTGCACTGTAAGGAAACTCTCAACTCAAGCTTTAAGTTCATAATAGTATGTGTTATTTAACATTCATTTGTTGTAACTTATATTGGATATTGACATTGATGTTAAGTTTTTAATATGGATGACAATTGCAAAAAAATGTTCTTAGAAATCAATTTGAAGATTAGAATCTAACATGGTATTTAACTTTAGATGTCGGACACTAATCAAGAGATGGAAGATCTAGTGGTAGAGAATCCTCCAAAGACACATTCGGGGAAACCTTCTGAACTTAATGAGATTGTGACTAAAAAGAAACGTGGAAGACAGTTAAAATCATGGGTTTGTAAGCATGTCACAAAAATCGGGATGGTAAATGGACGAGAGATGTGCAAGTGTAATTATTGTGAGGCACAATTATCTTGCGGGGCAAAAGGTGGGATAAGTCACATCAATCGTCATTTGAACCTCATTTGTCCATATTATAACAAACAATTAAAGTCCCAGGCTCTTTTGAACTTTGCCAATTCTGATCAAGGAAGCGCCATCATCTCTGCATGAAAGTTTGAACTAGATAGAAGTAGGGATGATTTCATGAAGATTACAATAAAAATAACAAAATGAGGGTGCGCCAAGTATATGGGCCAACCAAGTCTAGACTCGTAAGTTTTGGGTCAGTACAAGCCAAATTGATTTTTGATATATTATGGGTCGGCCCGGCCCAGGCCCGACCCACAATAATTAGGCCAGGCTTGGGCTTGGGCCACAAAAAAAATTAGTGGCCTAGGCCCTGTCCAGGCCCGACCCATGCTCATCCCTACCACCAACTCCTCATCTCTTCGCCACCAAACCCACCACCAGATCCAATCCTGCCAACGCCGCCATGCTGCCTCTACCTCACCTCGCATGTCCCCACACACAGCAACGCACTCCCTACCCTACATCACCTCTGCAATTGTTGTTGCCTCTACTCCTCCCAAAACACCATGCCTTTGCCGACTCACCATGAAGTGACCCTCTTCACAAGAGAAGGAGCCCACAAGCCTCCTTTTACTACATGATCTCCTTTTCTCTTAATTCTAGATGCATTCCTTTTGAATACACTCTTTGCTATTATCTTTACCCCCGATTTGATGACACATTTCGTTCTTTCTTCAATGTATCACTATTTTCTTATGCATTTCATCCCAACAACAGATTCCATTTCCTCTCCCCCTTTCAGTTTTGTTATTTCTAAGTTTATCCGAAATAGTGATCACAATATAGCTTGTGAATGGTGTGAATTTACTGGTTGTCTTTTGAAGTTTACCATGAAGAGACCTGTAACTTTTAGATATTATCATGAGTATGACGTATATCTATTATACAATACCATTGTATTGTATTTGGAGTCAGATATCAGTTTTTTGTGTGTGTATTAGATAAGTACTGTTATTATTGATTTCAAGATTTGATATATAGTATTCGCAAACCATTATCTAAGAAAATAGAAAAATCGTAAATAATACCACTTGATACTTTATCAGCATGCATTCCCAATTAGCGTTGAAGTTCTGACATAGATTTGAATTAAATTTTACCTTTGATTCAATTCATTCATATTTCTCTTATAAATTTAAATCTTATTTAGTTTTTGTGGATGCTTGATAGTGCATTATAGCAGTTCACACGAGTATAGTGCACATATTTTTTAAGATACGTGTCATGCACTATACGTCAAATGATCCTACAATTGCATGTACTTACAGTAAGACACAAATTGTCGGGTGGATACTATTTGGCATGCATTAGAATACCCATCTTAGATCGCAGTAATACTGTGATGTTAGAAGTTTGAGCTCCATTCATGGATGGTCGAAGACAGAGTAATTATTGTGTAGGGTTAGCTTTTGTGGAGGATATATATGCTAAACCCTTGTTCTCAGGTGGTGCGTTGGACCTTCTCTTTCTCCAACATGCACACTATCCATCTCTCCCCTATCCTTGAATCTCTTCTTTATACAATCCATCGCACTTGCAACCATAGCACTCCCTTCCGATTGCGAGGGGAGGTGTTTCCTCCCTTCTCCACTTCTCTGTAGGCGCAGCAAGTCACCAACTCCATCCCATTTCCATTTTGTGCACGAGCACCTAAGGCCAACACCATCACTCAACTAAAGAGGGATGGCCATCAACGTTGCTTTCGAGGTTGAGGGAGGAGGTAGGGGCGGTGGGGAGGTCCGGGGTGGTGGAGGAGGTAGGGGGTGATGGGGTGGGGAGTGCTGGAAGTCGGTGGTGGTGGGGCTGCGGAGGAGAAGGTTGGTGACAGTGGGGTTGGGTGGAAGAGGACATGATGGAGGGTCTAGTGAGCTGGAGGAAGGGCATTTTGAATGTTATGCCTCTCGTAACCACACCTTGGTATAAACAAACCATGATTTAGTTCAATTCATTGATAAAACAAACTAACGGAAGGTCACAATTAATAGTAGCGTAAGAAGTCAGAGGCACAACTGATATTTCAAAAAAACGGAGGAGCATAATTCATATTGTAGGGGTACAAGTGATAAAAATCCAAATAAAAAATAAAAAATAGGAAAAACAACTTATTTTATATTAAGAGGTCTAATACTTTGGAAAAGTACCCAAGTAAAACTCATTATTATTTAATATTTTTAAGGCATCTAAAGTCTATTCTATACTTTAATACCATTTATTTTCAAATAACCTTATTTTCGAAATTACACTATATATAAAGATTCATAAAATTAAAACATTAAAAATAAAAAAGAATTTTCAATGTTAGTTTTCTGTATTTTTATACCTTGTTTCAAAATAAAAATCTGACATGTATTATAATATGCAACTGGATTGCATTTTCAAAATGAGCATTGTTATCAAAATTAGTTGAAATAAAAGAAATTGATATTTTAAATATAAAAAATACTAAAAATATCTTGGAATCCCAACAAATTAAGTTGCCTATATTCAACATGTCCTAATTTTGTAATTCCTCCCGAAGTTCGGCCTTAGACTACACCCTAAAAAATTGATTTTTTAAATATAAAAAATAAAAAATACCAAAAATATCTTGGAATCCCAACAAATTAAGTTGCCTATATTCAATATGTCCAAATTTTGTAATTCCTCCCCAAGTTCGGCCTTAGACTACACCCTAAAAATAAAAAACTACACATCTTTTGTTTAACCGAGAATTTTGGCTAGTTAACAACTGACACTTCCCACATAGAGTTCCAATGGTCATCAATGGGCATGATGTTATGGTTTCTTAGTTAATCTAATGGAAAAAAATTACTTTGAATACGAAATCGTGTAGAAATGGATCACGGATACTTTTATTTTTCTTTCCCTTTTTAATAATTTACAGAGCTCTAGATACACAAAAGTTTCTTTTATATTCTTATTCCACAGAAAATACATGATTGATCAAACCACCATAATTGATCCATCATTAGGTCTTTCATTTTTTTCTAGAAATATGGGGTTATCAATCAAACCTTTGGGGTTGGTTGATTGCACTTGTTCATTATCCCTTGTTAGTCTTTTTTTTTCAATTAAAAAACGAATTGCATACGCTAGTAAATATTCCAAGTGACTAATCTATCCTAATTGATTGAACGTACATTTAGGTAGAAGGTGACTTGATCAACTGAAATGGAGAAAATTTGATCGATCAAGTTTGGTCTATAGCCTAGTCCTAGTTCGACTCTTGTCAAATTTGTGGATCAGTGGAAAACTTTTGAAATATACATCCATAAGCATGTATGAGTTCATTTCCAAATACACACACATCAAACCTTTCAAACCATATATTGGTCGTAGATGCATACATGCATGTAAGTCTATAAAATATGCAAAATAAAAAATAAGATATGGAAACTTGAACTCATTACCTTTGAGGACGTTTCCTTAGATCTCCTCCCACATCTTGTGCTTTGTGATGATCCAAATAATGGTGTGGGATCTAAAATGAATTGTAAGAAGGTGTTAGGCAATGCTATTTTGAAAAACACTAAAAAAGAAACGACAAAGATGCGCTCTTATTAAACCAATGTCTAATACATAATCTCGTGGCTAATTTGGAGGTTGTCTCAAACTACTCTACATATTCATGTCTTTAGATCATCGATTGACCACACTCCTATGATCTCTGATGCATGAGCGAAGGGAAAGGGGGGCGGATAGGGACCGTGCCCCCCCCCCAATTAGTAATTGCATATATTGTGGTCCCAAATGCTTCTTTTTTGTAAATTCTCCTTTAAATTTAAAAAATATGGGATGTAAATTAAGCAATGGCCCCTCCAATTCTCTCATTATCGGATGCTAGTCCTTTTTCGGGTTTCATTCTCTTTTAACTTTGCAACATGCCACTGTTTTTTACATAATATTATTAAAAGTTGAAAATCATTATTTTCTTGCAAACTTGCGTCAACGACATGCACATAAACCAACTATTTTCGTGAATCAACTATTTTCACTGCTAGGAGAAATCTCCCAACAAACTTCCGAATCGAGTTGTCCTAGTTGTGGGGTTCCTTCATCCGCACAACACTAGATGGTAATTTTTAAAAAATACGCTAAAATTTCGTAAATTTATTCGATGCAAAATTTGACTTTTGAATGTTGTGGTATTATGATTAATGATGGTATTTAATTTGATTTATGCTAAATCATCATAATAAGTCTGATATCGAATTTTATAAATTCCTATTGTGTTTTATTTATACCTACCTTTATTACAATTTAAGATATTAATTACAGTTGCACTAAGATATATGAGATTATATATGAAATAATATTTTATGTGATATGCAATAATTTCAATAAAAAATGTGTATATTGACACTAATAATAAGACAAGGCATATAATAATAATATTGTTTGTATTGACTTGAAGCATATATATGCTCGTATTGATAATTTTGTCAGTATTTTCAACTAATCATTATATATGCTTCTATTCGACTCTATCCATCTTTTACTAAATAATGTAACTCAATAGCAATAGTTTTTTAATTACGTATATATGTATTTGATTGACTGAACATCGGCCCCACCTATTAGAAACTCCTGCCTCCGCCCATGCTCTGATGACTCCCTAATGGCGTGATGGAGCTCCAACAAGGTTGTTTTTGGGGTAACTAGGATCAATATAAGTTGGGGTGTAACTTGCGCCTCTAAATCCTTAATCTCATATTGGATCCTTACTTGGTCTCAAATCATCCTAGATCGAATCCTTAATCGAATCTTAAATTGGACTTAATTCACATATGCTCGAAATAAGATACCTTGAACTAGAAGGCTTTGATTGAATTATTTTATGGATCATTTAAAATATTGACAAGATAATCTTAGTGACATCATTAAAATCCTTAGTTATCATATTTTGCCTCTAGAAAAACACGATTTCCAATTAAAAAATGATTGGTATTGCCCCCATCGACAAATATGTATGAAATAAATATTGTGAGCATGCCTCAACCTAACTTGATTGATCCATGATTTATGTTTCATCTTTTTGTTTGGTTTAGAAAAGATATCGAACAATTTTCATTTTTTTCCTATTGATTCTTTTTCGCTCGAGATGTATGTATCTATAGATCTATGAATAAGAAACCTCACTGAAAAGATTGGATCGAGTTAAATCAGATAATTAAATTGGTTCAATTGAATGATGATGCCATCATTATTTAAAATCAGATTAACTAATCGAAAAGATTGAATCTCCTTCTTTCCTCTATTTCTATATCTCATGGATTGGATACTACACACCCCTCCCATCTCTCCATATGCTTTTTAAAAAGTTAAAAATTCCTTTGTCCGGAAGTTGTAGGGCATGTCCTCATTTAAATTTGAGATCTTAAAAAATTGGCTTTAATGCTCATATATTTTACAAGTCAGTGGGTTGGAAACATGTAGATCCCATTGGAAGAACATGCTTAATCATATAAGTTCAAGGAAGGTGTCGGTGCACACTTGCAAGACATTATTTATAAACACTCAACAATACTTAACCACATACGCAAAGTTTTAAATATCGATTTCGATCACCACATCGATAACTGACCAAAATGATATCGGTCGAATATCAATCTAATTTTCGGCCATTTCGATCACTATCGCTTCTGTTCGCAACCATTAAGGCTGTAATTTTGATGTTCAATGGTATTTCGGTCACATGTTAAAATCGAAATTCGGTAAAAGTTGATGCCATGCATATAAGTACAAGTCCGAATTTTGATAGTTTTTTTTCTGATGTTTTAGTTAATGTGGAGATCATTGCTAAGTTTAAGAGTGGAAATTGGATATATATGGTAATTGGAACAAGGCAAAGAGGTGTCAGTTTTTGCATGAAGCATCACTTCCAAGTTCGAAATGCATCAAATTTATAACTAAGGTATCCATGGATTTGCAAAAACAGTAAATTGGAAAAAAATCAACAATTCTTCGTAATATATATTTTTCGGAACCTCTCTAATGGTTTGGTGGTAGAAGCAATGATGCCGACTTTAAAGGAACATATTCGAATCCTACTAGTAAAAAAAGGGGAAAATAGGTTAAAAAAAGTTAAACCCATATTGTTTACTTGGGTATTTGTGTTGAATATATTTATCGCCGACAGAACGTGTTGACAGTATGTCCCATGGAGGAAGTAGTAGTTGAGCCCATTTTTTTTAAAAAAAAAGATAAATTACACAAAAACCCTTAATTATATAGTCAATTTCAATATCGTACTTTTAAAAATAACAATTTGATATTTGAACTTTAAGATTTACTTTAGTATGGTCCACAATTATCGAGATTTAATTGTCCATTTTGTTATTCTAACCTCAAATCACGTTACCTTAAAACTGATTTGAGACACATCTTAATGATCGAGTAGCACATTGTTATTTTTCATAGTTTGTTACGATATTTATTTTTTTGTGTATTTTTAAAGACTTGTGTGTTATTTACTCTTTTTCTAAACAATCGGTCCCATCTTCACACGTTTTCATTGCTCTGCTCTGTAGCCAGTCGATGGATTGTAACTAATAGTTATTTTTCTCCGAAATACGAGTTGGATTTTAATATGATTCCACTTTGTTAAATTGCCATCTAACTGTTTGGTTGTTGAGTTGGGTTGGGTTGGAGAAACCCTGTGAATAGTAATCTGTGAGGAGGGTTGGGAGGGTTGGAAGGAGGGGTACACCGATGTACCCCAACCCAACCCTGCAACCAAACGAACCCTAAATGATTCTTCAGCGAGCAGAGATGAGCGAAAGAAGGGTGGAGCATTGGGATTGAACTGATCTAAAATAAGTAGATCGACTCAGGTCTGTCAATTTTTTGGAAGTTGGACTGGGCCAAGCCTGCTATAAAATTAGAATATCAGATTTGTAGGCCTAGTTTTGAGCCGGCTTAGGCCAATGTTGATCTGACAATGGGCTTACATGTGATTTTATATACAGTGGGCCATAATTAAGGTGGAAGTTGGACATACATAGCATATGTATCTTGATAGCCGATAGGTGGCATGCATGCATGATTATTATTTGGATAGTATAGTTAAGTGGATAATCAAGAGTTTACTATAATCAAATTTTGAAATCGATTAAAATTTTAAAAATTTTGATTATATTTTGTAAAATTAAAAAAACATGTATAATAAACAAAATTTTCATATACATATTTGGGTTTTTATCGCTTGTGCCCTCCTTAAATGTCGCAATATCAGTTATGCCCCTCCATGTTTTGGAATAGCAGTTGTGCCCCTACTTCTTGCACCATTACCGCTTGTGCCCATGAGGTTAATTGTCATCCATCGGCATCCCAAGCGGACCTTAAGGGTGATTAAATTTAAAAGTTAAGGTAGATATGAATTTTTCTTCTCCTTTTCTTCTTCCTTCAATTCCTCATGATGCAAGGCGGTGAGCCCTGGAATCCCTCTCCTACCGATCTCTATCATCCCTCGATGCTTCTCATCGTCTCTCAACCAAAAAAGAAGGTCATAAAGCTGTGGAGGTTGCACAAGGAGGAGGGGAGGTGATGAATCTACAATTAGTTATCTTTATTCATTTATTTTAGCTTAAAATCCCTTATAAAACACCTGTATATAATACTAACTCCACATTATTACTAACTTGCATTTGTGTAAATATTGTACACTTCTTACTATTTTAACCTAAAATAAATAAAAAAGAAAGAAAGGAAAAATAAAGAAAAGAAAATAAAAAAAGAGGAAGAATGTATATATGTAATAGATATAGGCTGACCCGAACCCCTAGAGAAGGTCAAGACTTGACCTGATCGGCCAGGAATAAGTACGGGGAGATAGGGTCTTCATTCAGAAAATCGAAAAAATTGTGTGTTGTGTATATTTGTATACTGCACTTTTTTATTTGTACATTAATTAACCTCAAATCAAATAACTTTCAAAACCAAAGTTATAAATAAAAATGTGTTCTAATTAATAAAAATAATCGCACAATTAAATCATGTACAGAATAAAAGCAACCACACTTGGAAAAACTAAGCACTAATTGAAAAACCAATTCCAGCTCCATATGAACTCAAATTGAACCGATCTCACTTCCATTGGATTCTAAATTAAATTATCTTTAAAATTGCTATATTTTCATAATTTTTGGAGTTACGATTGAAATGTCAGTTTTCCGGGGTGGTTTGTGTAATTTTCCCATGTATTTTGTACATATTATATTTGTATATATTTTTAAATATTTTTTACTAATTATTCAAAATAAAAAAAGAAAAAAATTAATTAAAAAACTAATTTGCTCAATTACCCATGTATATATTGTCATATATGTATATAGCATATGTATATATTTAATTTACTTAACTAATTTCCACAGAAAATAAAAAAAATAACTTTTAATTTTTCAATAAATAAAGTGATGAAAATTCAAAAAAAATTAACTTTTGTAAATATTTTTTGACACTTATCTTTTTATCTCTATCTCATTTCCATTTTATCTCTTATCTTTATCCAAAAAGTCAAAAATTCAAATTTCATCTCCATTATCTTTTCTATTTATATAGCTCCTTCTCCATCATTCCAACTCAATCAATCTTTGGTGAAAGGAGCCCGATCTCCGAGAGTCTTCTTGTCGTAGATGGGTATCTAGCCTCCGAGCCGTCCGGTGATAACGCGTCGGCCTTCGTCGAGGCGATCACGATCATTTCTGCTCTTAAGGTGAGATCCACCTTTTTTTCTTATTATTTTATCTAGGTTAATCGTAGTTTCATTTTCATAATTTTATTTTGTCATCATTTTTTTAGATCATAGAATCATCATCACGATTTGATCCACCTTCGATCTCGATTTCTCATCTCATTTTTTCGACCTCTACGCGTTTTTTTCTACCTCGCACGATCTCTCAACTTCAGCGATGCACGGTGGTCGGAGAACCGGACTCGATTCCTCATGTTTCGCCGGATCCTCATTCACCATCTAATTTGTATATAAATAAAAAGAATAATAAATAAAAAATATGTTTTCTTTCTAATATATGTTTCGCAGGATCATTAAAAAATAAAAAAAACATTTTTATTCTTTGTTTTAATTTCCCAATTTAGATTTATAAAACAAAATTTATTGTTTGATGTTTACAATTTGCAAAATAATAAAAAACAAAATAAAAAATAAAGAACGCCATCGGCCGCCGCCCAGCATCGCCGCTCCTCGCCGGTCCACTGCTCTCCACGCCGCGGCTCCGCTTGGGCGGAACACCGCACGACCACCTGACTACCCGCACCATCTTATCTGACCTCCTGGAGCTAGTATCTCCTCCGCCTAGAACATTAACGTGAAGCGCACCCTCCGGTCGCGTAAAGCCTCCGCTTGCGGCATCCCTGCCGACCTCCGCACTCCCTATCGTAGCACCCTCTGCCGTCCAGATCTTCATCGTTCCTGATGTCGTACTCCCGCACCACTGCGAGGGAGCCGAACCTCCGTCGTGTGTGCAAGCGTCACTAATCGCTAGCGCGCCACCGATCGCCGCACCACCCTCCGCCTGGGAAGAAGAAGGATAGGGGCGGTGCCCCATTGCCCCCTTTGATGCTTGTGAACGAAGAAAGCGAAGAGAAACCCTAAGAGTTTTAAAATAAAAAATTGGGACAATTTCATTTTAGCCAAGGTTTCCAAAACTGCAGAATAGCCCCTGCTAGAGCCTCAAGCACGTGCTTGGCGCGCCCCTGGAAGTTTTCATAATTACAGAAAGGTTCACGGCTCCAATTCAAGCATGCATGAACGTTTTATTGGGTAAATGTCATTTTCCATCCCCACTTTATTTCCTGTTATTATTTTATTCAAAAAATTTGTTTAATTACTTTACAGTCCATGAATTCCAGACATTGTCTTTGCATGTGCTTTTTAGTGAAATAAATATTTTTGTTAGTCAATAAATCTCCCAAAAATTATGATGTACTTCTGATGTGCTTATCTTTCTAGCATAAATTTTTCATTGCATTTGTCATCAATTGATATTATTTAAAAATAAAAAACATGTCATTTTTCTCTTTCTGAAATTCTAAAATTCATAAAAATTTGAATATTGATCCAAAAATTCCAAAAAATAAAGTAGTTTTATTTCAATATTTTTTATTTTCTATCCAAATTTTGTGCATTAACTATTTATAAAACTCAAAAAAATGAAAAATACTAAAAATCTTATAAAAATCATAAAAATTCTACAAAAATCCAAAAATCTTGATTTTAGTCTTTGTTTATAGATTGTTGTCCCTATTTTATCTTAAAAATAATTGCTTGGAGTTTTGGGCACTTAAAATATTTTTAAGTTGCAAATTACTCCAGGCTGTGCATTGTTTCTAATTTTTGTCATTGTTTGATTTTTAGAAAAATATAAAAACATCCGAAAATTCTACAAAAATTCTTAAAAACATTTCAAAATCTTTAAAACACAAAAATATTTTCTTTGGATTTTTATGAGCAATTTTTATATAATTGAAAATTTCAAAAATAGTTGGTGTGCGTATTTCTTGTTTTGTACATATTGTTCTTGATTTAAATAAAAAATTGCAAAATTAAAATCACTAAAAATTTGAAAATCAGAAAATAAAAAATAGAAATAAAAAAATTAAAAAAATAAAAAGAGAAAAATTCCACAAAAACCAAGGATAGTTTGCCTTTGAGATTTCCTTTTTCTTTTAATTGAATTTTTGTCGATTAATTGAATAACCCTCAAGAATTGTAGCCCCACTGAGTTCGTTTCTGTCCGCTGTATAGGTAAATAAGTAGAAAAAATTTCTCTTGATTCATTATTCGCTTTTAGTAAATCTTGCAGCTTGAGAAGAAAAAAATTTGTTTGTTTGTCACGGGATTTTTGGGGATAGCAATGACCTCATATCATTAATTATCGATCCTCGAAGGCTTGTAGCACAACAAAATGGCATTGTTGTTGGGGAGGCACGACGAGGGTAGTTAGGTTTATCTTTTGACCTGCTATTCTTGGTTGTACATATCTGTTTATATTTTGCCACATTATTCCATTGTTCATATTCAGTGCATTTGTTTTATTTTCTTTCTCCTATTTGATAATTGTGTTTCTTACACATTCTCTTTTCTTTTTCTTGCGAGGGCCCACAGAGCGAAGGAGGCGATCCTAGGAGAGACAAAGCACCCAAGCGACGTGGAGGTAGCTTGATTCTTCACCGAGCCGCATGATAGCGTGAGAAGAGGAGAAGAAGAATTGAAGGAGACAAAAAGGGACTTTTTTAATTATTATTTTTCTATCATTTGAACTCTGAAAAAGAACATTCATTTGTTGTGGGATCTGTTTCTCCAAGTGCTGGTGCACTTGGGGGACCTCACCGATTTTGTTTTCATCGACTTTATTTTTCTTTATTTCCCGTGGATTTCGTGAGCTACCTCTTGATTGCTTTAATTAATTTGCTTGAGATAGGTAATTAATTAGGTCCAAACACCCTAAACAAGAATTTCCCTGCCTATAGAATAGTGCATAATTTGGACTTAGTCAAATTAACTTGTTCTTGCTCGTTAATAGAAGCTATCATCTAGGACGGTTCACTTGCATCATATAGGATAGTTTATTTAAATTCTACGCAGATCACTTGTATGTAGAGTGCTGACGACAAGGTACGCATCTCTGACTCCTGCATGCATCATTATTTTTAATCGCACATTGGCATTTCCGATCTCCTTCCTTATTTTCACTCACATAAGTTAGAAAGGAAATTGGACACTCGGTAGATGATTCTTTGAAAATATTTTAACCAAGTGACAACTGCCTAAAATACGAGACTGCTAAAGAAAACTCGAACCTAAAAAAATACAAGGAAAAATCATTATTTTGGGGAGAGTAACCCCCTCATTGTTTGGTTTGTATGTAGCGAGAGAGCGATCCACACACTAGGATAGAACCATGCCCGAACTCTTTTTAGACTATTGTCTTGGGTTAGTCGTTCTCCAGTAAGGATCTCTCTGGTAGCCAGTGAAGCGGCCCGTGATGTCCTTAACAGATTGAATTGATCGGGTAGCCGGTAAACAGTCCGTAATTCATACTGGATAGGAAAGATATAACTTTGAGATTAGGCCAGTCTCCTGAGAGCATTAGGTTCCTAGCAGCTCGCTTTAACCACTCTGATAGATTGTATTCTCACCAAACTCTAAAATTGACAAGATAATTGATCGAACCTTCACGATCTTCATATTGAGTTGAGTTGGTGTATTGGGGATTTGTATTGTGTTTGCTTGCTAGTGATAAAGATCCTTCTGTGCAATTTGCACCTTCATTCACTTTCACTCTTGCATTGACCTCTGTGCTCTCGCATCCTACCTATTGATTTCGAAGATGTCGGACCAGAGTATTTCTCGTTCGGACTCTTCGAACTCATTCTACACTTCGAATCATTCACCTTCTATTAAGGGAGACTCACTTCTTGAATATTCCTCTTTCTCCACTTCACCCTTCACAATATCCATCAATCCATTATTTGAAATTGGCTTTAATCTCGAATTACTATATAAGACTCCATCAATTCTGAGCACTAATCGAATATCAGGCACATTTTCAGAGTCAGACACCGAACACTTGATGCCACCAAAGGGAAAGGTAACCATGTCGGAGCAGAGGGAGATCAACAACACCCTGTTAGCCTCCATCCAGACAATTTAAGCCCAGATAGCAAGCAGGATAATTTTCAAACCGCATTGAGAGACATGGTTCTCAAGCTGAGACAGGAAAGAGAAGATAGGAGAGAGGGGGATGACAAAAACCCTAGAGGTGGGAATGGGGGAGAAGAACCTCACATAGAACCTGGGGCTAAGCCTACACTAAAGGATGCTTATAATCCAGGGGCGGGACAGACAAATTCTAGGATACAAATCCATGTGGTTCATGGGCATTTTGAGCTTAAGCCTACTATTTTACCTCTTCTCTCAATATTCTATGGAAGTATTAATGAAGAACCTTATATACACCTCCAGCAGTTCGATCGCATTTGTGGAACGGTATACTACCCAAATGTCCCATTAGAGGTAGTGCAAATGACCGCCTTTCTATTCAGTCTGGTGGACAAAGCTTTGTATTGGTTAAATCACTTGGGGAAGGTTGTCACTACTTGGGAAGAGTTGAGGTCCGCATTTCTGAACAAGTATTATCCTCTTGGACAACTCAACCAAATGCGATCCTTGATTGCTAATTTCTCCTAGATGCCCCAAGAGCCTATTCACGAGGTGTGGGAAATATTCAAAGATCTGACGAAGAAATGCTCCTATCATGATATTCCAAAGACCAGCCTTGTACAAAATTTCTTTGGGGGATTAAGCATTGAGAATCAAAAGCTGGTAGATGCCGCTTGTGGGGGAAGTCACTTCAATAAGGACGAGAATGTCCTTTACCAAAATTTTGAGGAGATGGCGGAAAGTTCAGCAGCTCTTTCTTCTTCGTGTGCTTTTCAGAAGCACCCCATCACCGCCCCTGTAGTACCCCACAAGGATGTCAATATGACGCTAACACAAGAAGTGGATAAGGTGGATAGCACTGACCTGGCCATCATTGGAAACCACCTATCCAAAGTGGATATTATTGAAAAGCGATCCCAGGAACTTGATAATATTCTTTTGATCGAGCAGAGGACAAAGAACCTGGATAAGCTGGATGAGATAACAAAGCACCTGGAGCTTCTTGTGAATACGATAAGTGCAATCCACAGTATGAGTGCAGCAACCAATACCTCTACTAGGGAGCAGATTTCTTCCACCAAGCAGAGTAGCGGACCATCCACAGTTCAACATGTCTACTACGTGCAGACACCTGATCAGGTTCAACAACATTCACATCAGATAGTTCCGTATTAACAGGAAGTAGCCTACATTCCTGAGCAGCAGCAGCACAGGTTAAAGCCAACCCCGATAACTTCAGATGCAAGGAGCATGTAGCAAATAGCCCACCCACCCTCGAGACAGGTATGTCCCTTGATTTTACATGTTTATCTGACGCCATTCATCTCAGGAGCGGTAGGAGATTGCAACCGCCTACGCATCAGTTGCGGTTGGGAGATCGATCTTCTGAGAAAGCATCATCTTCTACATCATCTCCTTCACCAGCAGTCGAGAGGCCCAGTGTAGCAGCACCCACATCTGGAGTTTCACCGCCTTCACCACCACCTTCACTAGGCAGATGTAGATCACCATCAGCAAGGGAGAATATACCAGTCGCAGATTCTTCCTCTTCACCGACAACAACATCTTGTTTTGTTTTAGATTCTGTTTTTCCTTCACCTGGTTTGGACAACACTGTACATACTGATTCTGGTTGTCGCTTGTACATGAGGATTCTACTTTGAATAAAGGAAATGAACGTTTGCATGTTTATTCTGATTCTGTTCCATTTCCTTCTGCTCTCAAAGCTAAAAAATTCAAAAATTAAAAATAGCATTATCTGATCCTGGAGTGGTTGAGATCTTACAGAACATCTTTTTAAAGATGCCACTCCTTAAGGCCATGGAATACATGCCTACAGTAAAAAAGGGAATGAAAGAGGCATGCACCCAAAAGAGTCAACCAAGGAAGAACAGACGAAAGGAAACAGAGAAACACATCTTGACCATGGCTACAGTTCATGCAATCAGTAACCTTCCTCTTAAAAAGAAAGACAAGGTAGCACCTCACATCCGTTGCCATATCTTTGATCAAGAATTTGATCGTACTCTTCTCGATAGCGGTTCCTCCATTAATCTCATGCCTTCCTCTTTATTAACTGAATTCCAGTTAGGGCATCTTAAAACAACCAGAATGATTCTTCAGTTTGCTGATAGATCGATTAAGAGGCCAAGAGGTATTTTAGAGGATGTTATTGTAACAATGTAGGGAATGAAATTCCCTGTTGATTTTGTTGTCATGGATATGGACACACCTGCACCGTTACTCCATAACCCGATCATACTTGGTTAACCGTTTCTCCGAACGGCCGAAGCAGTAGTCGATTATGGTACTGGAGAGATCATCTTTCACTCTCATAGTGGCAAGGTGAAAATTGAGACGATCTCTGATCCTAGACCATCACCGCTACTAGCAACAGATGATACAGAGAAAGTTATATCAGAGCCAGATGATTGTGATTTTCTTTCTAAATTCAGAGAGACATATCTTTTCACGGATTTTGTAGATACCCAGGAGTTCCTTTCCCAAAAAGACTCTCTGGAAAGCACAATGGACATGAGTTCCCTTGGCGGTCCAATTGAGATAGTTGCCGATGAGAAGTTTGAGAAGAGTTCTGAGGTCCAGATATTGAGCCATTCGTTGAATTTTCTTCTTTATGCACAGATGAGAGACATCTTTCTGAGATTATTACTAAGATATCTGAGCCGTTAATTGATAAGAATATTGAACATCCTGATGATCCCTTCCTTTCTGAGAAGAGATCATTCATTACAGATCTATCAAATATTCTATTTGCTGAGCCGTCAGTAGACAAGGTAGATAGTCTACAGAGCACAAATCACATACCATCTACCAATACAGTAGCAGAGGTTATTGTAAAGATGATTCAGACCCCACCTGAGCTAAAGGTTTTACCATCAACATTGAAATATGCCTTCCTTGTAGATTCCCCCCAAATGTTTTCGGTCATCCTTAGCTCGCAATTGACCGCTGAACAAGAATCTCGCGTGATAGAGGTTCTTGAGAGAAACTGCAAGGCCATAGGATGGAATATCTCGGATCTCCGTGGGATTAATCCAGCATTGTGCTCGCATCATATCTACCTAGAGGATGACTGCAAACCCTGCCGTGAATGTCAGCGCAGTCTAAATCCAAATATAAGGGAGGTTGTCATGAAGAAGATCAAGAAATGGTGTGATGCTATCTTTATTTATCCCATTTCGGATTCCAAATGGGTCAAACCTTTACATGTGGTCCCTAAGAAATCCGGGATTACGATCTTAAAGAATGACCATGGTGAGGAGATTCCGACCTGGGTAACTACTTCATGGCGCGTATGTGTAGATTACCGATGCCTGAACTGAGCTACCAAGAAGGATCACTTTCCATTGCCCTTTATTGATCAGATTATTGAGAGGTTGGCATGGAAAGAGTTCTTTTGCTTCATGGATGGGTATTCGGGATACAACCAAGTTGCTATCTCTCCTGAGGATCAGGAGAAAGTACTTTCACTTGTCCATTTGGCACCTACACCTTTAGACGGATGCCCTTTGGATTGTGTAACGCCCCTGCTACATTTCAAAGGTGTATGTTGGCCGTTTTTGCCGACATGGTGGGTAATTTTCTTGAAGTCTTCATGGACGATTTCTCGATCTACAGGTATAGTTTTGACGCATGTCTTGCTCATTTAGACCAAGTTCTTCAACGTTGCTGTGAGGTAAACCTAGTGCTCTCGTGGGAGAAGAGTCACTTTATGGTGACTAATGGGATTGTATTGGGCCATGTCATCTTCAAGCATGGTATGGAGGTTGACCCGACTAAGATTGATGTGATTTACAAGTTAGAGCCACCACGGAATTTGAAGCAGTTGAGGTCATTTTTGGGACATGTAGGATTCTATAGACGATTCATAAAAGACTTCAGCAAAATCGCCAGACCTTTTTCTGAGCTTCTGTGTAAGGAGACTGATTTTGTTGTCGATGAGAAAGTCCTCCTTGCATTCAATCAGATGAAAGAGATGGTTACTAGTGCTCCTATCTTACAACCACCTGATTGGTTTCTTCCTTTCGAGATCATGACAGACACATCAGATTTCGTAGTTGGAGCTGTTTTAGGACAGAGAAGGGATGGGATCCCATTTGTTATACACTATGCTAGCAAGACTCTGGATGAAGCACCGCAGAATTATACAGTTACAGAGAAGGAGATGTCAGCAGTTGTGTTTGGGCCAGAAAAGTTCAGATCTTACATCATCGGTTCACATGTTATAGTGTACACGGATCACACAACCATGCGATACTTGCAGGCAAAGAAGGATACCAAACCACGCCTCATCAGATGGATCCTTCTTCTCCAGGAATTTGATTTAGAGATCCGAGATAAACCTGGAGTGAAAAACGTTGTGGCAGATCACCTTTCCTATATCACAGATATAGAGACCTCTGAGCAGAATATGATAACTATTTCCGAAACCTTTCCAGATGAGGCCATTTTGTTTGTGGACTCACTCCCATGGTATGCTGATATTGTGAATGATCTTATCTCCAAGAAAGTTCCACAAGATTGGCCGAAGTATAAGGTAGACAGATTTCTATCAGAGATTCATTATTACCAGTGGGAGGATCCGTACCTATTTCACAAGGGTACGTATTAAATCTAGAGAAGGTGCATTCCTCATGAGGAACACACCTGCTCACCATGGATTATGTTAGTCGATGGGTGGAGTCTATCCCCAACCGAGCCGTAGATAGTCGTACAGTGTGGTCCTTCTCAAGGACCATATTATTGTGCGGTTTGGTATTCCCAAAATACTGATTTCAGATGGGGGAAGCCATTTCATTAATAGAGAAGTAAAGAAGCTTGTGAAGGAGTAAGCCATTGAGCACAGAGTTGCGTCTCCTTACCACCCTCAGACTAATGGCTTGGAAGAAATTTCAAATAGGGAGATCAAGATGATATTGCAAAAACTTGTATGTACAGATAGGAAGAACTGGTCCCAGATGCTTGATTCAGTTCGATGGGCTTATCGGACGGCGTACAAGTCTCCTTTGGCTATGTCTCCCTACAGATTGGTGTACGGAAAGCCTTGCCACCTGCCAGTGGAATTAATTCACAAATCTTTATGGGCACTTCGTGTATGCAATTTAGATTATGAGAAGGTAGGAAAGAACATGAAGTTGGATTTGAACAAATTACTAGAATTTCGAGACTCTGCATATGACAACTCACTTATGTATAAGGAGAAAGTCAAGCGCTGTCATGATAAACACATATGAAGAAAGACTTTCTCCCCTGATAAGAAAGTTTAGTTATTTGATGCTAAGTTGATGTTGTTTCCAGGAAAATTGAAAAGCAAGTAGTCAGGACCGTTCATCGTGAGAGCTGTGCATGACAATGGGAGTATTGTCACATCTGTGTTGTCATCTGACGCACTGCCATTTGTTGTGAACGGAAAGTTACTGAAGCTATATCTAAATCATGATACATTTATGTTTGTCGTTGATTCGATATCTGTGGTATCAGATGATGACCTTTTGATTCCATCGTCTGCGTCTAATACATGATCATCCACTCCTCTTGTATATCCTTTCGCTTCACTCTTTCTTCTCTCATTTTATCATTCACCTCTTTTCTATTCGTGTATATCTGCTATACTTAGGATGTGCTTTATCCTAAATATGGGGGGGTGAATGATTTGTGTTGTTCATATTCATCATGTTCATCACTCTTGTTGTTGCCTATACTTAGGGATACTCTACCCTATGTATGGGGGGGTGATGTTGTTCATATCGTGTCTTTTTATTTTTGAGTCTGTACATTCTCTTCATCGGTTTTTCCCTTTTGTACACTCTACTATACTTAGGATTACTTGATCCTCAGTATGAGGGGATCACCAACTTCTCGTCTTTTTTTCTTTTCTTTGAGTCATTGTAGCATAGGATTCTTTTCACTTTTCTATACTTAGCATGAGATATGTCTTCCTTTTTTGCTCTCTTATCACTATGAGGACATAGTTCGAGCTAAGTATAGGGGAGTGTCGTATATATTGTATATATACTTTAGACATAACTCGTACTTTTAAATATGTTTATTTGCGGGGGATATGTATATAATTTTGTAAAATCCATGTGTGTAAAAAACACAAAAACCAACAAAACAAACAAAAAAAACGACAAAAAATAAAAAACAAAAACAAAACAAAAAAACAAAAACAAAAAAAACACAAAAAAAGAAAACATTTCTTGTATATACTTGTATATATTTTACCAACCCTTTTTCCTTTTTGGAAAAAAAACTACAAAACCAAAAATCTATAAAAACTTGCATAATTCAAAAAAAATCTTTTACATATGCATTTTTTCTCAAAAAAATACATAAAAAAGTTCAAAATTAGAAAATTGTTTAAAAATGTTCTTTTCACATGTGCATCATTTTTTCAAAAAAAATATTTTCTTTGCATTGTACATATTTTCTTGCATTTGCATGTGCATTTTTCAGGATAGTATTGACATTTAAACTATGTCTGGAATAAAATTGAAGAATGGAACTTAGTTGGGCCTTAATTCACTTAATTTCAGAGGAACCTTATAAGAAATGGAGTTAAGACTTTTCAGGTCCTAGTGACTTAATTCTTTGCATCCATAAGACTATGTTCACATGTCATCTTGATTAGTCTAATTAGAATATTTAACAACACACGCATGATTCTTTCAGACCGTGGCTTATCTTGGACAAGCACTCTACATGTAGCTCTTCATGGATGAGGTAGTGAGGAGGCAAAATCTTTTGGCATGGGGTAGTATACGAGGGTAGTACATCTAGGCGGAACCTCTCGTCTTCCTCTAGGGAAGGAAGCGCATCTCAACCTGGTCTAGCGATGTTGAGGTCTAAAGACTGGATGATGTGGGGTTGCAATAATGCTTCAAAAGAGGGATACTCTACTGGCTCAAGAGGAAAAACTCCTTATGTACATGCTGCACCTTGTATATGCTTTCAAAAAAAAGTATGGAAAAATGCAGAATCTCCAAAAGTGGACATGCCTGATTGAAAAGTAAAATGCCTGCCAGAGTGTATATACAAGGATAATAAAAAATATTACAATAAGAGCTTCAAAGACAAATTTTTGTAAGCTTGCAGCAGATGACTTGGCTACACTGGTCACGCATCCAAGGATAGGTAGCTACAGTGGTTACCGTCCATTCTTTTCTCCATACCCTCTTCTTGTGCTGGTTGTACTTGAACTTAGAAGGGAGTATCTCCGCTCCTCAAGGAAAGAGTTGCAAGACAGGGGAACTAGAGTTACCTTGTTGAGGGAGGCTGTTTCTTTTGCTACTTCTGAGATGGAGAGCTATACCTCACTTACACCGTACAAGTAAAGATTCATAGTCATAAGAATTGGTGTATGTAGGCTTGTTCTGGCCTGACTGTTGAGGAGACCTGAATAGGAGTCCTGTGGAACTTAGAGGTTGTTAGGTCTACATTATCCTACTTTCTTTATTTTCCATTTCTTTTTCTTTTTCTTCACGTATTCTTTCAAATAAGTGTTTGTTAAGGGACTAGCAAAGGTAAAGCATAGGGGGATGATGAATCTACGATTCGTCATCTTTATTCATTTATTTTAGCTTAAAATCCCTTATAAAACACCTGTATATAACTAACTCCACATTCTTACTAACTTGCATGTGTGTGTAAATATTGTACACTTCTTACTATTTTAACCTAAAACAAATAAATAAAGAAAGAAATAAAAAAAGAGGAAGACTGTATATATGTAATAGATACAGGCTGACCCGAACCCCGAGAGAAGGTCAAGACTTGACCTGATCGACCAGGAATAAGTAAGGGGAGATAGGGTCTTCATTCAGAAAATCAAAAAAATTGTGTGATGTGTATATTTGTATACTAGACTTTTTTATTTGTACATTAAATGACCTCAAATCAAATAACTTTCAAAACCAAAGTTATAAATAAAAATGTGTTCTAATTAATAAAAATAATTGCACAATTAAATCATGTATAGAATAAAAGCAACCACACTTGGAAAAAGCAACTAAGCACTAATTGAAAGACCAATTCCAGCTCCATATGAGCTCAAATTGAACCGATCTCACTTCCATTGGATTCTAAATTAAATTATCTTTAAAATGCTATATTTTCATAATTTTTGGAGATACGATTGAAATGTTAGTTTTCTGGGGTGGTTTGTGCAATTTTCCCATGTATTTTGTATATATTATATTTGTATACATTTTTAAATATTTTTTACTAATTATTTAAAATAAAAAAATAAAAATAAAAAATTTAATTAAAAAAACTAATTTGCTCAATTACCCATGTATATAATGTCATATATGTATATAGCATATGTATATATTTAATTTACTTAACTAACTTCTCCAAAAAATAAAAAAAAATAACTTTTAATTTTTCAATAAATAAAGTGATGAAAATTCAAAAAAAAGTTACTTTTTGTAAATATTTTTTGACACTTATCTTTTTATCTCTATCTCATTTCAATTTTATCTCTTATCTTTATTCAAAAAGTCAAAAATTCAAATTTCATCTCCATTATCTTCTCTATTTATATGACTCCTTCTCCATCATTCCAACTCGATCAATCTTTGGTGAGAGGAGCTCGATCTCCGAGAGTCTTCTTGTCGTAGAAGGGTGCCTAGCCTCTGAGTCATCCGGTGACAGCGCGTCGGCCTTCGTCGAGGCCATCACGGTCATTTCTGCTCCTAAGGTGAGATCCACATTTTGTTATTATTTTATCTAGGTTAATCGTAGTTTCATTTTCGCAATTTTATTTTGTCATCATTTTTTTAGATCATATAATCATCATCGCGATGTGATCCACCTTCGATCTCAATTTCTCATCTCATTTTCTCGACCTCTACACGTTCTATTCTACCTCGCACGATCTCTCAACTTCAGTCACGCACGGTGGTTGGAGAACCGGATTCGATTCCTCACGTTTCGTTGGATCCTCATTCACCTTCTAATTTGTATATAAATAAAAAGAATAAAAATTAAAAAAAAATGCTTTCTTTTGCAGGATCATTAAAAAAATAAAAAAAACATTTTTATTCTCTGTTTTTAATTTCCCTAATTGAGATTTATAAAAAAATAAAAAAATTACTGTTTACTGTTTACAATTTACAAAATAAAATAAAAAATAAAGAACGCCATCGACTGCTGCCCAACACCCCTGCTCCTCGCCGATCCACCGCCCTCCACGCTGCGGCTCCGCCTGGGCGGAACACCGCACGACCACCTGACTACCCACGCCATCTTCTCCGACCTCCTTGAGCTTGGAGCTCCTCCGACTAGAACATTCCCATGAAGCGCACCCTACGGCCTCGCAAAGCCTCCGCTTGCGGCATCCCCGTCGACCTTCGCACTCCCTATCGCAGCAACTTTTGCCGTCCAGATCTTCATCGCGCATGATGCCGTACTCCCGCACTACCGCAAGGGAGCCGGACCGACGTCATGCGCGTGAGCGTCACCAGTCGCCAGCACGCCATCAATCGCCATGCCGCCCTCCATCTGGGAAGAAGAAGGGTAGGGGCGGCACCCCATTGCCCCCTTTGGTGCTTGTGAAAGAAGAAAGCGAAGAGAAACCCTAAGAGTTTTAAAATAAAAAATTGGAACAATTTCATTTTAGCCACCCAAGGTTTTCTGCGAATAGCCCTGCTAGAGCCTCAAACACGTGCTTGGAACGCCTCACTAGGAAAATTACAACTCTGCGCCTAGAAGTTTTCATAATTACAGAAAGGTCCCCAGCTCTAATTCAAGCATGTGCACATTACATTTTACTGGGTAAATGTCATTTTCCATCCCCACTTTATTTCCTGTTATTATTTTATTCAAAAACTTTTTTAATTACTTTTCAGTCCCAGAATTCCAGACATTGTCTTTGCATGTGTTTTTCAGTGAAATAAATATTTTTGATAGTCAATAAATCTCCCAAAAATTATGTTGTACTTCTGATGTGCTTATCTTTCTATCATAAATTTTTCATTGCATTTTGTCATCAATTGATATTATTTAAAAATAAAAAACATGTCATTTTTCTCTTTCTGAAATTCTAAATTTCATAAAAATTTGAATATTAGTCCAAAAATTTCAAAAAAATTAGAGTAGTTTATTTCATTATTTTTTAAATTTTATGCATTAACTATTTATAAAATCCAAAAAAATAAAAAATACTAAAAAACTTATAAAAATCATAAAAAATTCTATAAAAATTCAAAAATCTTGATTTGAGTCTCTGTTTATAGATATCTAACCTTATTTTATCATAAAAATAATTGCCAGGAGTTTTGGTCACTTAAATTATTTTTAAGTTGCAAATTACTCCAAGCTGTGCACTGTTTCTATTTTTGTCACTATTTATTTTTTTAGAAAAATATAAAACATCTGAAAATTCTAAAAAAATCCCAAAAACATTTCAAAATCTTTAAAACACAAAAATATTTTTTTTGGATTTTTCTGAGCATTTTTGATATAATTGAAAATTACAAAAAGAGTTGGTATGCGTATTTCTCTTTTTGTGCATATTGTTCTTGATTTTAAATAAAAAAATGCAAAATTAAAATCACTAAAAATTTTAAAATCAGAAAATAAAAAATAGAAATAAAAAATTTAAAAAATTAATAAGAGAAAAATTCCACAAAAACCAAGGATAGTTAGCCTTTGAGATTTCCTTTTTCTTTTAATTGAATTTTTGTTGATTAATTGAATAACCCTCGGGAATTGTAGCCTCCTTGAGTTCGATCATGCCTTCTATACAAGTAAATAAGTAGCAAAAATTTCTCTTACTTCATTATTCGCTTTTAGTTAATTTTGTAGCTTGAGAAGAGAAAAAATTGTTTGTTTGTCACGGGATTTTTGGGGATAGCAACGACCTTATATCATTAATTATCGATCCTCAAAGGCCTGTAGCACAACAAGAGGGAGGGGATGAAGGGAGAGGTGACAAAGGAGTGGGTTGGAGGAGGAGCGGCGTTACGCAGAGGAGGAGAGGAAGGAGTTGGAGGAGGAGGGGCAGAAGATGTGCGAGGTCGGAGAAGAGGTGGACTGAGATGATTCGAAGTGTAGTAGGATTTTATGATGACATGCTACAAATTGGTACAGATTTCTAAAAAATGTAAGAAGTGGTACTTTTACAGATACCCATTTCGACCGAAGTTGAGAAGAAAGCGATGGTTGGTGACCATCATCACGACAAGAGGTGGTAGCAGCAGATCCAATGTATGCGGTGAGGTCTGCCAACACGACGACAAAAAGGCGTTGCGGTAGCAATCAACAGTGGTGCAGCGATGCTCAGAAGCTCAAGTTGATGTTAGGGGCTGAGATTCAGTTTTGAGGGTGACAACCAGAACGAAGCTCACGACAACACATATGGGAGGTATTTCCTCAATGGAGCGACATGGAGGGAGAACAAAGCATGGCAGAGGAAGAGCTCCCCGCTCCAGCATGGAGGGGGAGGTCGGTGGTGGGCCCTACCTCCTTCACCCACCTCCTCCAGCCCCATCCTCCTCCAACCCACCACCTTCGTCCCCCTCCTCCTCCGGCCCCACTTCCTTCAACCACCTCCTACTCTACCCCCCACGTCCTTAAGGTCCCTACCTCCTCCGCCCCATCGCCTCCATCCCCATCCTCCTCTGCCTAACTGCCTCTGTCCCCTCCTCCTCTGCCACTAGCTCCTCAGGGCCCCTACCTCGTCCGCCCCACCCCTCCCTCCTCCACCCAACCACCTCCGATGCCCTCCTCCACAACTCCCACCTCAGCCTACCTCTTACGACAATACTGCTCCATGTTAGGATTCACGTTTTTTAAGATGGTTCACCTATGAAATCGTTGCTCCATATGATGGTGGCGCATAGATTTAGGGTGGCGGCTCTTAGCATCGTGGATGGATCTCCGATAGGTAATGCGTGACTGATATACAATAATTAGAGATAAAAACGATCAGATATGGTTACAAATATAGGTATAAACATATCATTATCTAATTTAAAATATGAATACAAATGTGGATATGAATATTGATGGATGTAAAAAATATGTTACCATATCCTTGAAAACGAATACGAATGTAAACCGAATACAAATCATATACAGATAATAACATAAATTTTTAATATATTAACTAAAATATACATGTTTAGGATGATTTATACATAAAATAGATATACTAGATATAGTAATTTCATAACAATTTTATCAACAATAGTGAATGCAATCAAAAAATATTGTTACACACAACTATAAATAAATCTATTACTATACGTTTGTACGAAAACGAATATACGAATACGAATGCAAATATTAGCAAATGTACAAGTGATATCCATGTCCACATCCATTGTAAAATGAATACGAATTCGAATATCAAAATATGTACAAATGAATACAATTACGGATCTGATACGAATAAATTCATATTCATTTTCATCCCTAACAATAATGCTTGTCGTCGGCTTATTGGAGAAGATGGTTCTTCAGGTTGGGGGTTTGGTTTGTTCTTTTTTTTGTACTGTTATGCCCTCTTGACCACATCATGATTTGAATAAATTATGATTTAGTTCATTCATTGACGGTCAAACTAACAGAAGTGTACAAATGATCACGACACAAGAAGTCAGGAGCACAAGTAATAACAATGCAAGAAGTCAGAAGCACAACTGATAATCCAAAAAAGATAGGGACATAAGTGATACTAACATCTAAGAAGGGAGAAAGTGATAAAAACCTTATATCTTTTGGTCTATGATGCTCAAATGTGTATATTTAAACCTACATATACAAAATTTACAAAATCTATACATAAAATAGAAGTTTAACGTTTGAAATGAAACTTATATAAGTTTAGATGAATATCTCAAAATTTATTCACACATAAACTTTGTCACAAGAAAGTTCTCTTTAAATTCACCTTAAAAAATTAAAAAGAGCATTTTTTACACTTGTACACTGATCTTTTTTTGTAATAACACATGTGCCTCTATATTCTTACAAAACTCACAAATATACCCTTTTGTAAATGTAAAATATGTGCATAAGTGTAATTACAAAAGGAAGGAACTGTTTTGTAAGACTATAGGGGCGTACGTGTTATTGCAAAAGAACTAGAGATATAATTGTAATTTCATAATCTCAGAGCGACATAAGTGTAAAAAATCCTAAAAGAAAATTTCACATAACGTAAAATTTAATAAGCTCACTTGATGTTCATAATCCAATATCAATAAAAAGTTTCATGTCCACAAACTACAACGAGTGTTGAAAGTTTTATGTCTACCTAACCAACTGAAGTCAAACAAAGTTTTAAAAGTATCAAAATGCAAGACCTCGAATAAAGATCGTCATGTCCAAATAGAAATAATATATGTGATTCATCGACCATCTCCATAGATCTACAAGTAAAAATTCCTGATCAATTTTTAAATTAAATATTTTGAATATATATATAGGAGAAACTTCAAATGAGGTGGGGTCTCACCGTATATATGGTTAGCCACCCTCAATTTAGGCATCTTTCCAATATATTTTACAATTTCTTATTTCATACATATAACAATAAATATTAACACAACATGTATAGTGAAAAAAATTATGAAAATATTATTATATTAGATGGAAATGTTAATTTAAATTTGGATGATATATTTTACAAAATTCATTTTTTTAATGTGCAGTTCGTACTTTACAAAACTGTTACAGAGTTTTTACTAAATTCACAGTGACCTTTACAACTTCAGAAAAGCCCCCACCTCATTTGAAAGGTCCCCTATGTGTGTGTGTGTGTTGTTAAGCCCCCACCTCATTTGAAAGGTCCCCTCATTTTACTAAATTAAATGAGTTTCTAATTTTGGGTAAAATAAACATTCTTAATATGTGTTGGACATGCGAGCTCAGGACAAACCATGTTATTATAATCATTTTATATATCAATAAATTTATTGATTTTTTTACTCTCTTTCTAAGGTTAATGAATAAATACACTTATAAAGTCCCTTAATATAATTAGAGTTATATACCATGACCATCTTGATAATCATATAATTGTTGATATAATTGTTGGATCATAGAGGTTAGTGCTAAGATGATATATAAAGAGTTAGATTGAGGACTCAACTAGCACCGTCAAATGATTATCAAGAAAGGATCTCCAACCTGAGAAGGAGATGACAATCCTTACTCCAAAGGCTGACATCCGACCGACCTCTTGATGCAAGTCCTCTGCGTAGGAATATATATTAGGAGGTGTCGAATATATTAAGTCAAAGAGCCGACTTAGCAGGATCGAGATAACAAGACCTATATTGTAAGTGGTCACAATACATGTACACATCCTATGATTGGAGACATGTGTGTTACTATATGTATATGTACATTAGGCAGATCATTAAGTTGATGATCTCTCAAAGGAATCATACAGGTTTACTACTGAATCGTAAGACACGAGCTCACTCATGAGATATTAGGACCAAACAAATTCTTTAGATGGTCGTCTTATTTTAGAAGCATGACAAGATTTGTATGTATGATATATGCTTTTGGAAATCATGTGATCGACACCAACTCACAATGATCAAATGAGAAAGTTATTGATAAAATCCTGAAGAAGACAATTCATATATGATTAAAACTTCGGGTTTATTCTAGATCTTCAAGTATGCAGGATGTACGGGTATTGGGAATAATGAAGGTTGATGTGACCTTTTTTTAGAAGAAGGTTGATGTGACCTTAATTAATTATACAACCATGATACTTCCATTTCAAGGAGGTGATGAACAATATTTGGAATTTATTGACTCCACTTAGTAGACTGGCTATCCAATTTTAGTCCAAATGTTGGACATTGATCTGAATAGGTTTCAGATGTTATACAAAGATGGGATATTCTATCTGACTTGATCAGACATCTCTAAGAGGTCTTCTAGATCTAGATATGAGATTAGATCTCGCTATCCAAGTCACTACACATGGAATATATAATCACCATGTCTTGATCTCCAAAGTATCCGCAGAAAAGACACACTGTTCTTGAAAGAGTTCAAGAATAGTTCTATTTTTGATAATATCGTAGCATAGAAAAAGTGATGATTAAATTATATTTAATTATAAATAACAATGTGGATGTGATTCACACTATTTGACTAATTATAGAGAGGTGTCTAAGATAATCAAATTGGATTTAATTATCATGAATAAGATTAATGTGAATAGCGCTACCCACAATAATCATGGACATTGAGGATGTCATCCATAATTTCACAGGGAGAATTAAATGCGAATAAGACTCACAATTTAAATAATAATGGACTTGGATTCACATTGAGTAATTAAATGTAAATGTGATTTACATTTAGTTTTGGATGAATGTATATGATTCAAAATGTCAATGGTTTATTTACAATTGTCACAAATAATTTGCAAATTATTTGGTGATATTTTGTTGATAAATAATTTTATGAATAAAGATTTGATGTAATAAGAGTATATTAAAGAATATTGGAGAGAAAATCTCTATCCAATCTCTATGGTTGGCGTACACCCTCCATAAGAGGAAGGAGGCTATCTCTTTACCTCATTCTTGGAAGGTGTCTCTCTTCTTTTCTCTTTATTCATGAGAATGAGAATTATTTTGAGATTAAATTTTGGAGAAATGAATTAATAAATAATTTATTGCTTCTAAATTATATTTTACTCAGAGTAATCTCAATCATTGATCAATAATTAGGAGTGCATCTCCACCATCCAATTTGCTATAAAAGAAAGGCTAACACTAACTCTTTCTCTACATGCATTAAGTTGAAGAAATTTTCACAACAACTGTCTCTCTCTACACACCCACTCTCTCTCTCTCTCTCTCTCTCGCAACACCCCGTGGTCACCCCCCACGAATCCGTTGAAAGTGTTATCATCATTGCGCTACGGTCGTGCTACCAGACTAATCACTTGTGGTTCTCCATATTCTTCAACTCCTCATGCATGTGAAGGATAAAACGGATTTCGTGAGACGAATTAGGAGATTCCCTGCTCGGATCATCGCTTTGGATTGTGAGAAGTTCGTGTCTCATCCACGCGCCCATAAGTGCTCTCTACGTCAGATCGGACTTGAGACATCATGTCTCTTCTCGTATAGACCCATGGGTCGCGATCATGCTTCAAGAGCTAACCCTATTATTCATGCGATCTTTATGAAATGAATTGAAAATTATTCCCATGTCATGTGCTTTCATCGAATTTTTTTTATCAGCTGCCTCATCAACTAGTATGACTAGTCAACCTTGATTGGATATAGTTCGATCTCCACTTTTTCGGGATGCAGGAGGAATAAAATCTCACCTTCAAGTGATATCATAGATTTTTTATAGATCTTGGATATGATTCAAACCCTAAGGGAATAATGTTTTGGATATCTGATGCGCAGGAACTTGTTGTTTTTTCCATATATGCAATTTTCGAATCATTTTTTGCTTATATGAAACAGACTGCTTTTCCTTTTTTTGAACATTTTTGGGATAATAAATCATATTTAGTATGCCTAACCATATTCCCAAACAATTCGCTAAAGGTTGGCATAAATCGGACATCGTTTTTTATTCAAAAAGTTTCCGCATTGTTACTATTTTTGCATGAAAACTTAGAACTGTAACTAAATAGTTTTTTGCTGCAATTTTTCTGTTATGAAATATGTTTGAAATACAAATTATGTTAAGAATTAAACCACTAAACCGTTTAAATTTATTTCATATTATTCTGACTTCGTTTGCCGTAAAGATATGATATTTTGTGGAGATGTGTCCGAAAATGATTGGATCATCTTGATGATATTAATGTGTTTATTATTCAAATTAATCACAAAAATTACAAATTTTCTGATTAGATGATGCTTCATATATTTAGAGAAATATTTGACAACCATCAACCTTTATTGAATGATTGCCTCATGGCAAACTCTAGTTTGAAACTACAATTGTTGCAATTCAACACTTATATGCAAAAACAACTTGTTTGATTAATATTATAAAAAGTTTAGAGAAATTACAAATATTTTAATATACCTATAATTTTGAGTGATTATTATATAGTATCATATATGGTCGAAAGATAGATAAAATCCTTTAGGACAATTTGTACCAATTGTGTTGTCTTGAATTTAAACAGTGATAGTGTCGAGGCCTAGATATACTGATGGGTTAACTAATTAGCATCCTACGTTGCATTTATAATGGAAGTGCTTCATGTTAACATAATATGTATGACCTTGCTGATTCGTTTCAAGGAATGGTAGCATGAGAAGTCTCTGCGTACTTTAACAACTAATGGCATGATTTTTCATAATCGATTAAGGTGGAATAAATAAACCAATTATCCTTGTCCTCAATCAATCAAATCGATCAACAAGAAAATCAAACCACCAAGAAATGAGACAATAAAATGTAAGCGGTTTTGCTATTTTTATTTACCTGGTATAGCGACCAAGGTTAAACGCAAGGAGCACAATTAGGAGCTAAGTAGTGTGATTTCAGGAATAAAAATCTTTTTAGTGTTTTTTTATCTTTCAAATTTTTACTTTTTTTTTCAATTAGAGAGAAGCAAGCACAAGTGATAAAAACACACACAACACTCTTTTGTATTTTTCTAATAAGTCAGAAATAGTCAGAAAATTATAATAAAAATATTTTTTATTTTTATATATTTTATATTGTTTTTGATAATTTTTACCTAATTTTTGAATATTTTTGTAATTTTCTAAAAATAAAAAGTTACAAAAATAGCAAACAGTGCACAACCAAGAGTAAATTGCAGGTTAAAAATAATTAAAATGCTAAAACTCCTAGGGGTAATTTTTATAATAAAATATATGTAAATATGTACAAACAGAGACCAGGATTACTATTTTTTTGGATTTTTCTACAATTTTATATAATTTTTATAAGTTTTAGAGCATTTTATAATTTTTATGGTTTTTATACGGTATTTTTAAGTAAAATTAATGTTGGAGCTAAAAGACACTAAAAGACCCTACTTTTATGGAAGTTTTGGGTGACTTTTTGAATTTTTATAATTTTCCAAAGACAAACAATACTCTTTTAAGGGTTTTGAATTTTTAATATATAAAATAAAATCAATTTGGTAAACTAAACTTACTATGTAAATATCAAGCAAGCAAGAGCTAAATAACAAGGAAATAGTAAAAAGCAGCTCACATGGAACTTTTCGCAAAGAAATTAAGTTCTGAGGCCTAATCATGAACAAGCAAGAAAGTACAGGGACCTCTATGAAATTAATCCACTAAATACATGAGCAACACGTGACTCAACTCATAGGGGTATAAGTGCAAATATCAAAATATAAACTTCATTTCAAAATAAGCAAAAAGTTCAGGGTGTGATCTGCAAATATCCTAAAATACTCGTGCGCATGCATGTAATTTAGACTCGGCTGGACTAAAGTGCAAATAAATAAACTACAGGGGTTCGACTGTAAAAGTTCTTAACTACATATTTTATTTACTGGACTAAAGTGAAATAAAAGACATGCAGGGGTAAAAAGTGAAGTTTACCCTCAGGCGCATGCGGAGCGTGTGCTCTGACGTACAACCTTGATGAGCCTCTGCAAAAGGATCTGACAGTTCCGATGCAGGCGCTGGCATACGGCTCTGATGAGCTGTTATCTGAAAATCTGATGGCTCTAGACAGAGGCAGGAGCATGTGGTCGGATGAGGGGAGACAGATCTGATCAAAGCATCAGAGTGAGATGCTAAAGAATGGCTCAGATCAAATTCGGGGCGATGATGCCATATCGAGCGGCGGAGAAAGTGGCTGGAAGAACTCGGCCTAGGCGAACTTCGTCCGAGCATGGAGGGAGATCCCCAACTCCAATGAAATTGCTAAGGTGTCCAACAGCTTCCTGAAGGCAAGACGCGTCGATTGGCTGGCTCAAACGGAGAGATGGATGGTCAGATGGTCGACACGATGGAGCTCCTCCTAAGCAGCTTGGGCTCTGTATGGTCCTCCACGCACGTTTAAACCTGCAGGTAGACTGCATGCTCGAAGACCAAGCTTTGGACACTGTTATTATTGCAAAGGAAATCAGAGAAGCGATGGTGGGCGATCTTCGACCTTCGGCAGAAGTGGAGGGAGGAGGTCTAACCTTAATCTCACTCCGATGAGTGGGTCTAAGGGGTCCAGGTCACGTGGGAAGATGGGTGATGAGATGCCGTGTCGATCGAAGCGGTTAGGTGCGACAAATAGAGCTCCAAACCAATGGTCGGAGCTGATGAGCTACGGTAGAAGCGAAAGAGTAAATTGGAATGGAAAGGTAAGCGTAAGCGAAATGGAGGATACCTGGAGCTTCTAAAGGATTCAGGAACTTCAAGCGAGGCGAATGACGAGGTTATGGCCTCAACTAGGTTGTGAAAGGCGAAGGAGGCTTCTCGCGGTGGCGCTCCAGCCACATGATGAGCTTCGCTCATTGGACCACCAAACACGGCTCCAAGGGATGCTCCAAACTCCTGTCACTCAGTTGGAGATCGCTAGGGGGAAAGAAGATGGTGAGGAATGATCCACCGAGCTTGGGAGGTGGAAGAGATTATATATAGGGGAAGGCTAGGGTCCAGAAATATCGGAAGATTCAGCGAAACCCTAGCGCAATCCGGTTGCGCTTAGGGATCCGTGAGGATCATGGATCATAGGAGCATAATCGTACGTACGAATCAATGCAACTAGATGCATGTCCCAATAAGGATAAAGGGGAGAAGAAGCTCCGACAAAGCAGGTTGTTGGGTCAGGTCAGCTGGGAGAGACGGTTGACCGCGATCAACAACTGACGTGGACCAATAACAAAATTCCAAGATAAAATTGAAAGAATAATGAATATAAAATAACAAATGATTTTAAAATAAAAATAAATGAAATGAAAGTTGTTTATTATTTTTCAAATTATTTTTCTATGATTTTTAATTATTTTTATAACATCATATATACAATATATACAGTATAATGTATTATATACATGTATAATATACCTTATATACATGCATTTTTATTTTATTATTTTTTATAAAAATATATTTTATTTTACATTTTATTTACAAAATAATTTAAGAAATATAAAAATATTTTTATTTGATTTTTATGGTTTAATGTATTAAATAAATAGGCAATATATACAATATACACATATGCGGCTTTTGTACAATGAATTGTGGATTTTATTTTATTTTCTTTAGTGTTATCTGATTTTTATTTTATTTTTATTTTATTATTAAGATTATATACAAGTGTTCAAAATAATATGGTATGCACAAAATATAAAATAAATATAAATATTTATTTGTATATGTATTATGTACAATATGCCCTATCTCCCCATACTTATATTCCTTGTCGATCATGCCAAGGTTTGACCTTCTCTCGGGGTTTGGGTTAGTCGGTATTTATTCTAAATGACTCCTTCTTTCTTTTTCTTTTCTTATTACTCTGTTATTTTTGGAAAATATGTGTTAATTATACAAAATTAACAAGGACCTATGTAATGTTAATTTATTATATTTACATATATTTATAAGTGTTTCTGCTAAAAGATAAAGCTAAAATAAAAGAATAAAGAATGAGAATCGTAGATTCATCAACAACTAAATTAGAATAATACAATTGTATTAAGTTGGGATGTATACTATATGGTAATATCAAGCACATGAAATTTTTGTTGGTCGTATTGGATTGATGGTTAATTTAATATGATTAAATAAATTTAATCTAATTAAATGAACATTCTATTATTATAAGACTGAAATTCCATTGGAAGGATTAATCATGAGAATATGATTCAAAGTGATTAATCAAAATTTCAACGGAATATGGAGGATCATAAGATGACATCGAAGGTCTCCCATCAAGGCAAAGGATTCGATCATCATGGATTTGTACGGCGGAGACGCCTATGCGAACTCATAGCTCTGACGTATAAACGCACATGGATCGAGCTCTTTTCTTCTCAAAAAATGATAGACCATATACATAGTGAACCCAATATTATTCCTCATATAATTGAGGCAGTATTGGATTGCACATAGTGAGTGTTATTCCTACTGACGGTTTGTTTATTGACAACATGTCAACATCATTTTAGAGGTGGTGGGCTCGGGTATCAAAGACCTAATTGGGAAATGCAAGTTGAACTTGCAAGGCAGAATAACTTCTCGCTTCCTTCATCTAAGTTGACTTTTCTCATATTATTGGGGTGTGAGAAAGGTGGAAGGGATCTTGCTAGAGATATAGTAGTAAGTATATCTCTTTCCTTGAAAGTTTGAAAAGGGAATGGACTTTCAAAGTATTAAAAAGCAAGAAAATTTCATTTAAAATTATGTGATCAAAGAAATTATTTATATGTTCTAATAAGTACATTTCTTAATCTCATATGAAATCCATGAACCCACTCAGCCAGGTCACGGAGACCAACCAGTTGAGGAGATCAAACTGTTCGGACTGGCTCTGAAATTTAGAGCTTATTCTATCTGTGGAGCACATCAACTGCGTACCAACTAAGAACAAGAATGTGAACGCTTTGTTAGTGGAAGAACTAAAATTTAATGAAAAATATGATGATGATCACTCATTGGCTCCTTGTTATATACTAGGCTCTATGTCCAATGTGCTTCAGAAGCAACATGTGGACAAGATGGTGCCTAGGATATAATGATGACTCTAAAAGAATTGTTCGTTGTTGTTAATTACACAATGTTACAACCTAATGAAAGATCCAATTAATTGCAAGATGCATGAATCAATTAGAGAACATGCAATCAAAATATTCGGTTACCTCTTTGAACCGGATACCCTTGGGGCAGAGATGGATGCAGATATGTACTGACTTCATTCTTTTGTCTCTACCTAAGTCTTTCAACAATTTTGTGCTATCGTACCACATGAATAAACTGAGGTTGACAAATGTTGAGCTCATATCTTCATTGAAGTCTGTTGAAGGAGAATCCAGCAAGAAGTGCAATGGTTGCATAGTCTAAGAGAAAGCATGGTCCAAATCACGAATCTCAGAAGGGTCCGACCCATAAGAAGAAGAAGAGTCAAGTTGTTGGCTCATCCTCTCAGACTTCCACACTCATGTCATCCAAGAAAGTCGATGTTTATCATCACTACAAGAAGTCAATGCGCTAGAAGTATAATTGTCCAGATTACCTAAAAATCATTGAAAAACGTATGGTTCCAACATGTATAAAATCTTCTTTCATCATTGAAACCAATTTTCTCGTAGGACGAGAAGGTAGTTGGATAATAGACATTGTACTTTTATTCATGTATGTAATTTGTTTCATCTATTTTCAAGAAAACAGAAAGCTTGAGGAAGGGTAGATAATCATTCAGATGAGATCTGATGCAACTGTCACAGCAGTCGTTGGTGGGACTTGCAGACTATCATTATCTAGTGGGAGAGTCTTATTACTTAGAAAATGTCTCTATGTTCCAGATGTTAGAAGGAACTTATCATATGTATCTAAGTTAGTTAGAAATGGATATTCATTCATGTTCTGTGAGAAACTTATTATAAGTCACTATGGTAAACATATTGCAGATGATTTTCTAACTCCGATGGACTCTTTGAATTGTGTATTGATGATTGTGTCATGAACGTTACTACCACTAGTAAAAACTCTAAAGATCTAGAGAGGACAAAAATCATTTAATTATGATATGGCATCAAAGGCTTGATCATTTATCTGCCGGTATGATCAACAAATTGGTAAAAGATGAACAATTAGATTTTCTAGAGGTCCAAAGTTTACTTACTTGTGAACATTGCATTCGAGTAAAATGACCAAAGCATCCTTCCGAAGAGTGTATACTTGACCTAATATATGCCGATGTATGTAGTCCCTTGAGTATCGCAACAAGTATTGAAACTTATACTGAGCAACTAAGTCAACAATGAGTGCCAAAGACCAGTTGTGTCCCACTCATTCCAATATTTTTCAATTTTGACATTTGTTTATTTCATTGTACTTCTTATAGAGAGATCATCACTTGCCACTAACGTCTTCATCTTTTTTTACCTCAAAAATTTGATCAAAATTTAAATTTCGGGTTAGAAGAGACGTCAAAAAAAAGTTGCAACCTAGAAAGCTTGTAAAACTCCACAAATATTTTCTTTCTTTTTCAGTCATCCACAGATAGGTTCGTCGTATAGTATTGATCTCAGTAATAAAAGGAGTAATTATTGACTTAAGGAGGACAATTTAAAGATAAAAAGAAATAAGTTTGCTTGAGCAAATCTATCCTCTTGGAGACTTTGTCTCAGTATCCTTCCCCAGAACTATTATGGCGGCTTCTTAGTGTGTAATTCGTGCCCCAAGTATATCGTCGGTCATAATTAAAATTCGAGGAGATCAAAGAGTCTACTGAGGAGTAGTCTCCGTTTATGCAAAGGAAGGTAGCAAAGTAGACGTCTTCCATATGATCCCTTGGATGGTGGATCAATGGCTATCATTTAGTCCTTACACAACAATAATTAAGACTTAAATTATCTCTAATCACCAATTAATTAAGAAACAAAAATAACCACAAGAAATAGGACTAAGGTGGATGGCCATGCTTCTACAAGCATGGACATCTCCCTTGTCTTAAAATTTATGGTTGGGGTTGTTGTTTAATTGCCACCACGATAATCTAAGTAGCATGATTATATAGATTGAAGGTCAGTAGTAATGCCAAGTAATCGATAGGTCAGTGTGAGAAATAGCTTCAAGGACAAGCATGCCATGTCCTAAGGCTATATATTGATAAGGCGCATCATTAAAAATATTAATATGCTATGTAGTATCTTAATCTTACACGTTACGTACAGCGTCAAACAACATCTATATAAATACAAAATAAAAATCATAATCGAAACTTCGAGCATCCTTTTGTTGATTCAAATACGCAATTCTTGTAACGCTGAACTTAATTTTAAACTTTAGGGGAGCAATCGATGGAACATAAATAAATTTGACAGATCAGTATCTCCATTATATATAGGATCGTACATTTGAAAATAACGAGCGCGTTTTTAAAATATCAGGACTCTTAACGTAGAGAAAAGAAATAAAATATATATCGCTATTACTTCTGCTTAGATTGGAATGTAAAGAATTCCTTAAGTTGGAAAACCAGAAATGTTGTTTGTCATTTTTCTATTTTCTATCTTCATTTGGTTATTTATAGAGCCAAATAATCGAACACTAACCGACTTGATGAAATCAATAAATGTAGTGACGTGGATTCATTATTTGTTCAGATTCCATTGGTTATAAATTCGATTAAGATTTGTTTCGAAAATAAATGAATCTAACGTGAACAGATTCATTTATATATAAACGAATCGAGTGTGAATTGGGTAAGTTGAATCAAGTTCAGTTCGTTAAATATTCGGATAAATTTACTTACATAGACAGACAAGCACACAATTCCACAAGCACGCATCCATGGATAGGACATAGGAAGATTTGGTTTAGAAGTTCTTAAAATTTTAGTGAATTTTAGTCAAAGGTAAATGAACCAAATTCTTTATACAAGCAATTATCGATGCTTCATTTGAAATAAAAAAGAGTGTATAATATAAATGATTGATGGTTTGTTTTTCAAAAGCCTTAATCAATGTGAAATGAGTATAACATAGATATATATATATTTAGTGTTTGTTCTAAAACGGAACTTTAATGAACTGACTCAAAAACTTCATGAAATTGAATTGGGTCGTACTGAACCTAAACACCATTTTCATTTTATCTAACCGAATTGAAGTTGGACTTTGATTAAACTAAACGAACTGGATTGAATCTGGATAATTTTTGCTCAGGTTCGCTTCAGTTACACCTCTACCGACATTCTGATTGCAGCACATACCCTCGGGCCATTGAAGTTTTTTTTTCATGGACTCTCCAACCATCATTATGTATACAATCCACAGATCTTGGAGATTGCATAGAATATTCTCCTCAAACTTATTCGTTTTATATGAATCACTCTTCTATCAAGTTGATATAGCAAATGGTGTTGAAAACATATTTTCTAATAGACAAATTAGAAGAATTGTTTTAGCTCTTCCTAACTTTTAAATTGGTGAAATGTTGCTAGGGTTTTCCCTAACTAGTACAACTACCACTCTTAACACCATTTCATCTTCTTCTACTTCAGGAAGGGCCCTCGTGGCCAATAACTCCTTCACCGGCTATGCGATTGCTTGGAGGCTTAAGCACTCGAGTGACATTAAAACCCTAGATGAAAACATGAAATCCTTTGATGTTCTCTCAACTTCCAAACTCATCAAGTTTCTTATGGACATTATTGATGCTTTGGAGGGTAACATTGGAACTGCTTATTCCTCATCCTCTCCCTCCAACGGAACACAAACAACGTCTTATCCTTTCTTATCCATTTCCTTTGTTCCTCTGTCGAACATCACCAGTCCATGACGTGGGTATTACGTACATCTATATCTAGTGGAAACATTAGTAGTAAACTGTTAAAGCATACTAACAAATATAATTTCAAAATATTCTTTGTGAAAAAAAACTAACTTTAGCCAAAACAAATTTTTTTCCTGGCTTGCAAACTGGGATTTTAACATCAAGCCCTCCTGAGAGCGAAGTGGAGGCCTCTTAACTATGTGGGACTCCACCCAACTTACTATGTTGTATATGTCCTTTTTTTTACTCTGCCATAATCATCACCTTTGTTAATGGGTTAAAACCCTTCGTAGGTGTTAATGTTTATTGATTGATTGATGGAACCAAAAGGATCGAGTTCATTAATCAACTGACTAACATCACTAGGTCAATAAGTGATTTTCCTATGGAGAACTTTACTTAACTAGTAGTCCATATGGATTGCTCTTGCATGGACTCAGATTGGCATCTCATGAGCTGGATGAACCTAGGAAATCTTAAATATACTTCGACAAATTCTCGTCAATGTCTAATGTGCCTCCGTAGATTCTTTTACCCTTCAGATTGGATTGATAAAAAATTTATTCCAAGACCCACTTAAATGGTCAAGTGGTAGAAGCAGTGGGGCTTCCACTCCAATGATCAGGGTTTCAACCCCACCCTCCCCCTTAACTAGTAAGAAATTTTTTTTCCAAAACCAATGATTTCGTTTATCCCCTAATTTCAGGACTCCTCGCTTTAAACCTCAGTCTCTCTATATTCTGGCAGACTGATCACACGTACTTCCCACCACACCAAGGTAGGTCAGGTCAGTAGCAGTACACACTTGAAAGGTTGGTCTCATCCATACTCTCTGAGCTCCCATCCGGGGATCGTGGTTGGCTGGTCCTTGGGGATTCAGTGTCTCCTCCGGTCAGGGGCGGCCGACCAGGTGTCTTGCAGGATCCGTTCTTTCTCTCTCGTGCCCTTCTGGACAAAATTCAGAATGTACAAAATGAGTTCTAATCTACTACTCTGTGAGTATCTTCACCTTCCTACCCTCAGGATTGAAAAAGTGAGAAAGTCAAGCAATTTAGAAAGTGAACTTTCCCAAGTTATATACTAGTATCTTTCTTGGAAGATATAACTCGGAAATGGTTGTTTCAATAGTCTAGGCTAAGATGAGAGAAGCTAAGCTAGGAGTCTGGCATGCCTGTGTCAGTAACCTCTTAGGGAATGAGAAGGGCTACATATCATATTTCTCCACATTCATGTCTCTAAGAAAAGGGCTACATATCGAATTTCAGCTAGTATATTAATGATCAGCAACTACACATTTGTTTCCTGATCTAACTATTTAGATCGTTATCTATATGACATCAAAGTGGTCAAGGTATGTATCTCTAATATTTTAGAGAGGCCCGATCAATCATGCTAACTTATTTACGTTTTGTTTTAGATAAGGAATGACACAATTTATCGTTAAATGGCTTGTCAAGGTCTTACATATCCAACAAGTAGGTCTTGAGGTCGCCAAGCAAAATAACCTCATGCTTCCCAACGATGAGTAGAGTTATTCATGATAAACGAGTCAGACGGTTACCCAATCCCTTATGAATGATTTTGACCCTGGGTCATTAACTTGATGCAATGAATCAGACGAGGCTTTTTTTGAGTTGGAGGTGATTGAATCGGATTTTGATTTTTAATTGGAACCCTATTCAGATTTGATAAATCATAAATCGCTTGATGTGATTTTGATTAGGCAAATTGTATCTCATCTATTTGACTTACATATATAATAGAGAATCGAGGATTCAATTTATTTTTTTAATATCTATTATTTTTAATTCATTGTTATTATATGAAAAAAATCGAAATCTTTCTCTTATTTGGATGTTAAATGCCGATACGATGGGCAAGAGAGGTGTGATGTGACATGTCCATGCATTGAATATTGTAAAATAAGTTTGCCATCATAGTCTAAGGGATGTATGGTTCGGGAATAAGTATCAATAAGGGTGAGGAATAAGTTGTAATAAGGCACTATCCTTGTCCAGTTGGAGGATAGGAATAAGGTGGAATAAGGGTAGGTAAGTACTATTCTCCATTCGGTTGGCACATGAGAGATAAGGAATAAGGTTTCTAAGTTAAAGCTGTCGGTTGCAAATAGTACAGGTCGGTCCGAAGCAGTGTTAACCGAGTCCCCTTTTATCTCTAGAGAGAGAACTGATATCCAAGTGGTCCATGTATCAGAAACATAGTTCTTGTAACAACCCAACCCCCAAACAGAGTCACGCATCTAAAACTCACGAAATGTGAGTGTGGGTTATAAACAGTGGGGATTACTACATGACAACTTGATCTTAAGCATTTCGGGTGATTGTCATCGGGTTCAATCGGGCTCATAGTCAGGGCTAATTTTCCTCGATAACAGACCATGGACCTAAGCCCAAGACGTTATAAATGGTATCATAGCTAATTTCCCGTTGATAGTGAAAAGGGCCACTCGACATGTGGAGCCACCCCTACAAACAGAAAGAACGAAAAATTTACCTAGAGCATGCAACCACCACTATCACTGGGAATATGTCATGGACCATGTCGCAATGAGGACGTTACGAATATAAGTGAAGAAAGTTGTGACACCCAAATCCCAAAAATAATCCCACATTAGAAGCTCACAAAGTTTCAGAGCGGGGGATAGCTACTTGACTTGAGCTTAAGCATTTTGGATGGTTGTCAACGGGTTCAATTAGTCCTAAACCCAACAAGTTGTCTGGGCCAGTTTTCCCTGTTAAAAACCCGAGTATGTAAGAACAGAACATTTCAAATGGTATCGGAGATGGTTCCATCTGATAGTGGAAAGGACCTCCAAAGGAACCTAGGCCGGAAGCGTGCAACGGACACTGTCATTGGGAATAAATGATGGACTGCGTCGCAATGAGGATGTTGCAAATGTAGGGGAGATGTAATACCCCAACCCCCAAACATGGTCCCACATCTAAAACTCACGAAGTGTGAATGTGCATTATAAGTTGCGGGGATTACTACTTGACAACTTAGGCTTAAGCATTTTGGGTGATTGTCAACGGGTTCGATTGTATCCAGACCCAAAAAGTTGTTAGAGCATGTTTTCCTCGATAACGGATTGAGGACCTAAGCCCAAGATGTTACAGTTATTATGGTGGTTTTTGTCCACTCCTGAAAGCCCTCAAGTTGATCTGCATAACAAAGGTAGGATCTTGGCAATAAACCAATTCTGCAGATCCATCCAAGACCCTAAATCACCAACTTTCTCGCTTCTCCACACTCACTCCACTACATCAGTCCCCTCCAGCACACACATCCTTGTACCAATATGCTCCCCCATGAAGGGAGTCCCTCCCCCTCCACCTCCCCTATCCACATAGCTTGCGTCCCACACAGACATGTGTATGAACATGGGCTTCCGAGGGAACCCCTCCCTCTTCACCACGTTCTGTCAACCAACCTTTCGATGAAGTGCCCCTCCCACCTTATGACGTACACGTGGTACTCATCGAAGCAATCACGAAATGGTGACCTCTTCCGAAATGCGGGTCTTGACGTAATCCATGGAGTGGCATTTCTTTGATCTCCTTCAGAGCTATTTTTTGGAAAAGGATGTGTTTTATGTTAGTGGTTTTGCTTTTCATTTGATCGAAGATAGTGGCATTGATTGGCTTAGGTTCTATCGAACAATTTTGGAGACTTTCTTCTCTCATTTCGAATAAGATTAAAACCAATTTTTTCCCTTCTTCTAGTTGGGGATGTTGTTGCGATGAATTTCATATTGGATAAAAGGAATGTCATGTTCATGTTACCTCCTGGGGAAACATCTGGGATGGGGATGTTAGATTGGATTTTCACATATTATTCTTGAAAAATATTAAGCTATTGACAAAATTCGATTTTTTTGCGCATCTTATTGGGGACGGTGCTATGATAGGTTTTATATTAAAAAAGAAGATTGGCATGTCCTTGTTTCCTCCTGTTAAGTATTTGGTATGGGGAGGTATCATTGAATTTTTGCACATCGTTCTTGGAAAATATTAAGCGACATTGTGGGCCTGCTGCGTGAAAAAAGGGAAGCTCCATTTTCACATGTCGAAACTTAGGAGGTTAGGTAGATTTTCTCATATCTGCCTTATGTGACGAAGTGCTTCTTAAAGATGGTAGATCCATTTTTTTCTGATGATCAAATTTGTTGATAGCATCCCCTTTTCCAGGCATGTTTATTCATGTGTGGGAATATAGCATGGTTCATGCTCTACTTTTTCATGTTGTATACACTTTTTTGGATAGATATGCAATCTTATCGGATGTAGGAGAGCTACATTTCTGGCTGCTTAATGCCTGCTAATCATATAGGACAATCTGATTGATACTATTGGGCTTATACCTGATTTATTATAGAAAAAATACTTCTTTTGCTGCTATTTGGGATTATACCTCTTATTTTGATTCATTTTCAATTGCTGCAATCTGAATTGGTTGGCCATTTCCTTTGAATTAAAGACGCAAATATTTATTTGCATGTTTTCTACGATCATAATTTCTACTATGCTAAGTCATCTTTTGGGGATATCTTATGTCAGTACAGCTATCAATTATGTGCATTACAAATAGAGATGCATCACCGGTTCTCTCCTGCTTATTTCTTGGTTCAACTGTGTTGTTATTGTGATGGCGAAGCAAAAATGGAATGTCATCTCCTGTCATTGGATTTGTTCTTGTACATGGAGAATGCCATTCGTGGTTGCAAATATTTATTGGATCGTCTGTGGCCCTAATTTGTGGGATAAATGCATTCGATTGGATTAGAACCTCTCTGAGAGGGTGCGGTGACGAGAGGGTAAACTTAAAGCAAGGGGAATTTTTTTAACCCACTCCAAACTCCTGCAATGATGCGCATGTACATTACACTTGTACATTGCAATTTCTTTTTGAGGTGCAATGACGTTATTTCGACCATCGATGATGAGCTACCATCAATTAAATTTTTCTGTATGTTTCAAATGGGGATGACTGACATGAGGCATTGGAAGAATTAAATTGTCCTACGATGTCTGAGCACAATAGGAGAGCACCAATGATGACTGCCTCCACCAAAGTAACTTGGCACTTCGGTTTAAATTTTAACAAAAGCTAAGTTGTGTGATGATGTAGTTGTGATTGCCATGGATACAGTCTGAGGTGCAATGATGAGGGCTATGAGCATCAATGATGACCGTTTCGGTTATTGAACATGTGCAATGAAGCTCTCTCGATTCGTAAAGATCTTCTGGATGAATTTTTAATTGAGAGATGTCCTTGTTTTTTGGGATTTCGAATATTGATTCATGTTTTTGCATTCACGTGGTGCATAAGCTATACACAACCCTATATTAGCAAAGGTTATTGGCATAGTGATTTATAAATTACTCTTTCATTAGACTTACAATGCCACGACAAGGTAAGGGAAAGACCTCTATGGATGGGAGTGGAGGTAACACTGTGGGTATGGGGAGGGCGCCCAACTGGACATCAACTTATGATCGGGTCTTAATCCATTGTATGCTAGAAGCACGAGACAAGAATCAATGGAGTAAGAAATCGTTCACTATTGTAGGGTGGAATAGCATCTTGCGTCAGTTCAAGGAACAAGCAGGCCTATGTTACACAAAGGATCAAATCCAATCCCGTTGGAAGATCTACAAGAAGGAGCATGCGGCTTACTTATACCTTCGGGGTAAGTCCGGTTGGGGATGGGACCACATCTCAAATCGTCCAATCGCACCGGATGAACTCGCCTGGTTGGAGGTAGAATGTGCATTGCATTGTCCTCAAATATCCAATTTGATTACTTGTCAATGAGTATCTATGAGGCCATATTTTCAAGTGGGTGAGGCGTACCATAAGTACAGTTCTCGCCCCTTCTTGTACTTCGTAGGGGTCTCCTACCTCATTGGGAAGGGATCCGCAACTGGACATTACGTCGGCTCCTCGCATGCTCCGATGGCCACACAAAATACTGAGGATGAGTAGATCATGGAGGATGATGAAGGTAATACTAATAATAAGGATGCAGACGTTTTGCCCACCCCACCTGTTGTTAGTAGGGCTACACAGAGATCATCCGGATCCAAGCGCAAGAGGAGTGGGGATGCTAAGCATGCACTACCGGACATGGCTGAGTTCATGGAATTGATTCAGGATAGGATAGGAGCAAAGAGACAACAACAATATGAGGATGCACACGAGGGTTATAGGGAGTTAATGGGGGCATGCCCATCTCTCTCCCCACCTGTGTATGTCAAGATAATTGATACCTTGACTCATCCAGCCAGAAGGGAGATCTTTCGTTTGATCACCTAGAGTATCTGCAGGAGTATATTCACCATGTCCTTAGACAGCCGTAGCCCCTCGTGCCTGACCTGAATTGGATCCCTCGAAGTTCATAACTACAACCCCAGTCTTTCATTTCTTAGTTATGGACAATTTAATACGTAGTTGTACTATAAAAACTTCCATACCCTTATTTAGGCATGTTGTTGTACTATAAAAACTTGTGCACCCTTATCTAGTCATAAACTTTTTTCTCTCATTTTATTCATTCGACATTGGGATGTGCCTAGCATGTTGTTTGCTTCTTATTCATTCAACCATACACAATTCTGCTTCCAGCTCATGCCATGTTTTGGATTACAAGCCCATCATTATCTTGAGTGGACTATAACCTGTAATGGAGGCATGCTACATAGACCTCATGTCATGCATTGTCCTGATCCAATATACCAAAAAAGGCCATGTAGAATTAGCTTGTGAAGATGTATTATGATTGTTGATGGTGTCATTAGTATACACCATTGCTACACTATACTCTGCATGAAAAATTAGTTATGGACTCCATAGTCAAGAACACAATAATGATGAGACATACAAAAGAACTCAATGATGACGTCCACCACATTGATAAATCTACGTCATCATAAGCACATGCAATCCCGTAAAAAAACTACTAGTCCTTTAGGTAATTTTAATGAATATGCATTTCATCATCTTTATTCATTTATTTTAGCTTAAAATCTCTTATAAAATACCTATAAATATCACTAATTTCATTCTTTTAATAACCCTAACTCTTGTGTAAATATTGTATATTTATCACTCTTTTAATCTAGAATAAATAAATAAAGGAAAAATAAAGAAAATAAAAGACTGTATATATGCAATAGATACAGGCTAAAACAGACCCCGAGAGAAGGTCAAGACTTGACCTGATCGACAAGGAAGAAAGTAGGGGGAGATAAGGCCTAATTACTGGAAAAATCTAGAAAATTAACATGTACAATATTGTCTATATTACACACTCCTTCGTTATTTTAATCATTATCAAATTCTTTGGAAATAACAATTATTTCTTTTTGAACATTGTGAATAAAATCCTTTGTAAATAATAAAAATAATTACAATAAAAATCTGTGTAAATAGCAACACTTTCCAAAGGCCATAAAGTACAAATTTGCAAAATCAATATCTTCACCACTTAACTCCAAATCAAACTCACTTTCATTTACTCCAAATTAAATTATCCTTAAAATGGAGGTGATTTCATAAAAATCAGAGTTAAGGCGTGAAATGTTGCCAATTGGGGTATTATTGTATAATATACCTATAAACACTATGTATATTATAAATATATTTATTTTCTTGTGCATAATTGTAAATATTTTATTTTTAAATATTTGTAAATATTATATTCGACTCATATAAAATACAAATCAAAATCATAAAATAAAAAATCAACAAAAATAAAATCATGTATTTATTTTATATGTATCACCATGTATATTGTAATTATACTTATTTAATTGACCTAATAAATTAATTCTTAAAAATAAAATTAAAATATCATTAAAACCCTTGTAAAATATTGTAAATAAATAAAATATTATATTATGTATATGTTTATAAATAATAAATTAAAAATCAAAATCATGTATATGTATTATGTATACATACCTACATTTAACACCTTGTATTTATTTTAGCCCTTGTATACACATTATTTAATTAATTAAAAATCAGTAAAATTAGCTTTAATTTATTATTAACATTTTTACATAACTTATTTTTTAATTTCCTTTTCAATTTTTTATTGATTTATTTAACTTTTTCTCCCTATTTTATCGTTTAGCCTATTTTGCTTATAGTCTACGCACGCTCTGATTGGCCCGCCTGAGTTTGTTGACTCGGATCAACTGGCCGGTCCTCACCTACTCATCCGTTGATCTTGCAATCCACCGTTCTTCTCACATTTTTCCCATGCGCATCTTCTGCTAACTGCTCCCGCTCCCTTCTCCATTATCGTCGCTCATTCAATCCTCTCACTTTCCAGCCTAACCATCCCTTCGTCCCCACCTTGATCTATGTGCAATTTGAATCCAAACCTACGCAAAATTTCATACTATAAATAATCGTCTCTCACCTTCGACGAGGTTTTAATTTGATTTTAACCCAATATCACCTGCGATCGAGTGATAGGGATTGTGCTCTTGTGAAACAGGAGCATATCTCTGATCTGGAGAGTGAGTTTGGTACTTAGATTCACGATTTAACCAAGTCGTCGAAGCCTTCCGCCGCATCTCCGCCACCAGCCACAGATCAAGGCGATTCCACCCTTCTCCTCCATTTCCTAGGTAACTTAGGTAGTCTATCTTTGCTTTAGTACTCTTCTTTCGCTTTGAATTTAAGTGAATCACCTAGATCAGGTTCTCACCTTCAACTTCCGATCTGTACGATCGGAGGATCTCCAATCATCCAAATCAACCCGGGACCTCGCCTAAAAATCTACCTTTCCATTCTACAATTCTTCCACCTTCTACCCACCCTAGGATCTTCACAGATCTGAATTTCGTTCTCCTCTCCGACCATACTTTACGGAGACCTCCATTTAGACCCCATATCCTGTGTTTTGACCTAATCCTTCGGCCAGAGACTCCTCTGAGCATAATCTTGCATTCACATGGTCAAAGCATGAAGAATTGGCCAAGGAACCACTTCTGGAGCTTCACATGAAGCATCTTCTAAAGCAGACCTCCAAAATGTTGATGAGGAAAATCCGAGCTCCATTGCTCCAGCTGATTGCTAGAGGAGAGGTGCAGGAAGCCATAGAGACTATTAGAGGACGATTTAGGCAAAGGACATTCGAGACTCTCTCGATCTAAGCTCGTTCGAGTCGCCATTCATTCCCGTTCTCCCAAAGCCGCTCACTACCATGTGATCAAGAACACCACCTCCAGTTCAGATCCTGGCCATTGAAAACCCCCTAAAGCTGCACTGTAGATCAAGATTCTAGATCTAATCGATGCCCTTCAGTCCATATTCATTCGACATCGTTGGATCAAAGCAGCAACGCATCAGAGTCGTCCAAGGAGCCACATCATTTAAGGGAAAATTTGTATCTATGCCCATGTTTTATTTTATTTTCGAATAAGTCTCTGGAGGACACGTGGCGTCTTCTATTTATTTGCTTGCACTTTTATCCTTTGCATTTAATTTAATTATATTTATGTACTTAAATTGTGAGGTGTACATATCACATGATATGTGAAAAATTTTCAATAAAAGAATTTTATTCTTGTGTTATTATTCAGCCCCTAGAAATATTATGCATATTAAAATAAATTCCTTAAAAATAAATCAAAAATAAATGTGTATACTAAAATACATAGATGAATTACCTATACATATACCTATATAATAAACACATATATTTATTAAGGATGCAAGCAACTTTAGAAAAATACAAAATAATATATTTAAGTATATTTAAATATGTTATAAATATATAAATTATGTATACTAAAATCGAAAATATAAAATAAATCGTAATATACCTATAAAGATCCATGTAAAAAGCAAAATACAATAAATCGACTAGTATAAATAAATAAAAAAATCATAATAAAACACTACCTAAAATAATAAATATTTTTTTTATGTTTTTACTAAAAAATAATAAAATTATTTATTAATTTATTTTAAATTAATAATGGATTTAATTGATGTTTTTTCCTCATGCGGACCCTGTTGGATCAATGGGGGACGTTTTCCCATTGTAGCCCTGTCAACTCTTCTAACCCTAGTTGTAGCCCTGCCAGATGTAGCGACACCCCTCCCTTCTCAATGTTTTCCACCATGATCCATTGCTTGAGGCTACTCGACTCCTTCATGAAATGTCTTTTCAGCACAATGACCCATCGCACAGACCCTTCCTCTTCCTCGTACAACCCCTGGTCTGCGTGAAATCACTCGATCAACTTCCCTCTTTATATAGCCCGAGCTCTGCCATTTTTGAAAGTAGGCTCCCTTTTGCTCTGCTTTGGCCCCTCAATTTGTGCCTGAAGGCTTGAGCCTAGTGATAGAGGCTCGCCCAACCATTTTGTAGCGAGGGGGGCAACGTAGGAGGCGTTCCCAGCCATCTCTGGCGGTGCTCCGCCTAGAGGTCCATCTCACGATTTCCGACCGCTCGAGGTTCGTTTATTCACTTTTTAGGTAGATTTAATCTTTTTCTTTCGTTTATTCACTTTTTAGGCAGATTTAATCTTTTTATTTAGTTTCTATATTTTACTTCGTGTTTTGATCACTTGTTTAGCCTAGATTTAGATCTCGTCGGAGCTCTCGAGATCTAGTCATCGTACCTCATCGTGTCCTCCTGTTCTGACCCACCTATCCACTTCACTTCCGTTCCCTTGCATTTCTCCATCTCCCTCCACTCTCCATCCACCCAGATCTGACTTAGATTTGAACATCGAGGTCCTTCCATCGTCACCTCATAGGAACTCTCTGCCTCACTCCATTCCACCACAACTCCACCAAGTAAAAGCCCAAGCAGCTCTGCCGAAAGATCTTTTTATCGATGCAGGAACCAGCGTTTGATACCTATCTGAGGGGGTTTTGAACTCAAGGAACACCTCCAGATAGCCTCGATGCTCCAGGGCTCCATCGTGGAACCCCAGACTTGTTTGAAGCCTCCATTTGCTACAGAACTCGCCAGTTAACAAGTAGAGCATCTTAGAAGCATATTTGGAGGTCGGAGGAGGGAAATCAGGCCGATTGAAGTGACGTAGCGCCCAGTTCACAACCCGTCGATAAATCTCCATTTCATCACCTTTATTCTATCATTTTGGCCTTAAAAACCTAGTAAATGCGTGTGAATACCCTTAATTCATGCATTTTAACATTTATGCATTGTTGTGTAAATAGTTATAGAATACAGTTTTTTATGTCGAAATTATAGAATAAAGAAAAGAAAAAGAAATAAATATTGAAGATATTTTATGACCCTAAACCCCGAGACCTAGACATCTAGATGACTAGGTCGATAAGGAATAAAGTAGGGGGAGATAAGGGCTAAAATACAATAAAAATCCCTTTTTATTTATTCATTCTTTATTCATTTTGGGACCTATTTTATTTTCCACTTTTTATAACTCAAATAAAAAAAACTTTGTACATAAAATTTGTAGACAATAAAATATAGAAAAAATACAAAATTGAATTCATACAAACAAATATATAGAGAAAAAGTTATACTCCGAATAAATATTCAAAATCCCAACTTCCCAAACCCATATCTCTCAAATAAAAACACAAAATATTTAAATTCACATTTAATTGTATATAACTTTTAATAAGCTATTTAATGAAGATGGTTTCATATTTTTTGGAGTTAAGGTGTGAAAGTTAGGTTTTGGAACCCCATTGTATAATATACCTAATTAAAATATTCAATTTATTTATTTAACATTTTTTATAATTTTATATTTTTATAATTTTTTAAATATTATTTATAATATATATACTTATTAAAATTAAAACAAAAATAAAAAGAAAATACTAAAATAAAATATGTATATAAAATATATAGGTAAAATACATATACTTATACCTATGTAATTAATAAATCTATTTAATTAAGTATATATATTATATCATAAAAATATAATAAAAATATATTTAAGTATATAAAAATAAGTTAAAAATATATATAATAATAAATTAAATTAATAAAATCAAAAATACAAAATAAAAATAAAAGATACAAAAACATAGATAAATATACCTATAATATAGCCCTAATAAGTAACTTGTAAATATAAAGCTCTAAAAAATAGAAAAAATAATAATAAAATACTTTATAAATTAATAAATATTTTTTATTTTATAATCAAAGATTAATAAATTCATTTACTAATTTTTATTAATTTTTCTAATATTTTTATAGGGGTTTTTCCTAGTTGGTCCACGTGGACCAACTAGGTGCCGCGGAGAGTTGACCGCAGGTCCATTTTCTGACCAACGCCTTGCGATCGTGTCAGACCTCGTTTCTTGCTATTATTGTTGATTTTTGTGGCCCACACCATTCATCATTTTGGGAAGATTCCTTGACGACTTTTCTTCCTCGATCTATGCTCATACACACTCGATGCTCTCTTGGGCTTTGGGTCTCTAAAACACTGCCATCTTCTTCGTACTTTAAGCCTCTCGACCAGCTTGTACATAAACCACCTTCGTTTCCCATTTGAATTTAAACCCTTTGGACCCGTTCTAGCCCCCTTCTTCGAGCCCAGGATCGAGCGAGGTGACAACAAGCTCCCCAGCTCCTCGGAGGCATGGCTAGGCGAGTTATAGTGTGGTTCCACCCCCATCTCCGGCCACCGGCCGTGAGGTTATCTTCCTGGCTTCCCGGTCAGTCTAGATCGTTTACCACACCCACTTTTATTGCATTTCTAGCTTAGCTATTTCCTTAGGTCCATTTCTCGCCCTTTTCTTTTTGCATTTCGTGCCCGATTCACCCTCATCGTAGTTCGCCGGAGCACCGCTCTGATGAACCTCCCATTTGCATTCCCTACGCCCATCCTCTGTTACAGGGACGAGTTAATTGCCCTCGAACCTATACCCATTTTGTGTAGGTTCCTGGAGTGAGAGACACACCTAGGAGGCAGTTTTGACCTCCGTCGGAGGTTCCTGGAGACAGCTTGTGTCTCCGACATCAGGCTGGGACTCCGGCCCTTGCCGGCATTTTTTGTGCTTCCCAGCCGCTAGAGGACCATGCCAGGAGAATCTTGGGCCATTCTGCAACTGCCAAGAACGTTGGAGGAGGACACCATCGCCGGAGGAAGCTCACTGCGACGAGCCTTCTTCCTTGTCCATCCACCGCACGTCCTCGTCGTCGGATCAAGAACCCAAGCCCAGGTCTGCTCGCAATCGTTCGATCATCGCTCGCCTCGACCGTTGATCTCATTCGCATGATCTAATCACCACCGTCCGAAGCCAAGCGGTATTGGCCTCCCTGATTACGACTCATGTCTAAGTGAAGGAGGTTCTACCGTTGGATCACACCCCTTCATGGGTATTTTGCATACTTTACCCGCAAAATTTTGTATTTTAATATTGGAACTATAAACTTTCCTCTACTTTTATATATTTTTTATAAATTTTGCAAAAAGACCCCTAGCCTTCTCGAAATTACATTTTGGTCCTTGCCACGTCTCCTCACATGCCCCCACGTGAGGTGGCAATTTTGTAGGAAGACCCTTGGGCTTTTGAGTATTTATTTCACTCTAGAAAATATTTTATCCAGTTATAAATTTTTGGTGAAATTACATACAAGCCCTCGAACTTTCTTATATTTACATTAATGCTCCTACTAGGATTGCATTTTCTCTTTGTTTCTTGTATTTATTTCATATAGCTACATTACTCTAAAAAATTCACAAAAATAGTTGTAGAGTCTTGTTGCATTGCTCATTCACGCCCTATTTTATTTTGCAATTTGGATCCCTTTTATTATTTATTAAAAATAAAAAACTTCTCTTGTTGTTCCTGTTTTGCAACAAAGAATACATAACAATTATAAAAATGTGTGAAAATTCCCAACTTTTATTTTGTGTATTTATGTATTTTTAACCTTCAGACCAAAAATCATTAAAAAAATACAAAAGAAAACTCTAAAAATTATAAATACCCTAAAAAACCTTTATAAAAATATAAAAAATCCTTAAAAAATCCCAAAAATATATTTTCTGTCTCAGATTTTTCCTTATATTAATATCTTTATTTTAGAAATAATTTGGAGGAATTTTAATTCTATTTTCTATTTTTAATCTCTATTATAATTTCAGATATTTAATTATTCCATGTTTTGGGGTATTTTTTACTTTAAAATCTGCAAAAATTCCTAAAAAATACAAAATTAGTAAAAAATATTTTAAAACCCAAAAATATTTTATTTCTTTATTTTGCTTATTATTTATATTTATCCTAGACTATATTATAGATATATCTTATATATATCTTTATATATAAATTAAAAGAAAAAGAAAATATAAAAATATAAAATATATAAAAAATAAAATCAAAAAATTAAAATCAAAATAAAAAAATAAAAAATAAAATAAAAAACTCAATGCGCTCTATATACTTGCACCATACACACATTTTGTAGAGATAAATAAAATAAATTTTAACTCCACATTGCTTTTTATTGCTTAATTATCATTGTGGATTAATCGTTGTTCGAAGCAGGGTTTATTGCGGGTCACCACAACGACTGCGTCTCTGCCCTGTGTGAGACGTATTTTAGACCCGTGAAAAATCCTCTTCAACACCCGTTCTTCCAGGTGACTCCTCAACCGTTCGATCGAGGCCAGACGTCGATGTGTACAACTGCCGTAGGATCAGAAGTGCCTCCACCATCAGATGTCCTTGGAAGATCTAATCTCAGTCGTAACTACCTAAAGTGTCATCGCGCATCGAGAGAGCACCACACGTCAAGTGAAGCAACTAGAGCTGCTCAATCGGGTGCACGTGGGGGGTAAATTGCATATCTAACCCCTGCCCTTTTTGTTATTTTCATTTAGTCATGTAATTATTTAAATTAGTTTAATATTTTTATAATTTTTGTAAAAGGACCCTCAAGGTTTATTGATATTACACTCAGGTCCTTGCCAGCTCAGTTCACGTCGCCCCCCACTTGAGCTGGGCATTTTGCAGAAATATCACAACAGTTTTTGTAATTATTTAAAAATTTCAAATTTCAGTTGTAAACTTTTGGGTAATATGCATGTTCATCCCTGCTTTTATTTTAATTGCAAATATACCCTTGCTTGTTCATTTAATTGTTGTGCATGTTTTCTATTTTCTAAAAAGATCATCAGTGCTCCAAAATTTATGCAAAAATACGTTTTTATGTCTGCTTGCTTGATCTTTCGTACTATAATTTTAATTTTGCATTTTAAGCATTTTCCCTATTTATTAGAAATTAAAATAGCACAGTTTATTACATGTTTCCTTTAAAAAATAAAAAATATAAAATCTTAAAAATTCCAAAATATGTATTTATTTATTATTGTATTTTGCACCTCCAGACTAAAAATCCTTAAAATAGAAAAAGAAAATCACTAAAATTAAAAATCTCTAAATCCTTATAAAAATCAAAAAAATCTTAAAAAAATCCAAAAATATTTATTTCTATATCTAAATTTTCTTTATATTTTAGATTATCTATTGAAAATAGTTTTGGACAATTTTGAGACTTTCATATATTTTTAAATTCCAAAACAATTCAACCTAATTAAAAGTCCCTGATTTTGTGTATTGAGGACTTTAAAGTTACCTAAAAATTAGCAAAAATTCATGAAAAATCAAAAAAATATTAGAAAAATATAAAAAGCACAAAAATATTTTATTTTATAAATTTTAGTTATTTTTAGTTGTATTTATAATTATATTAACCTATATTATATATTTTTCTATATATAGTTATATATATACTTATATTATATACTAAAGAGAAAAAGAAATATAAAAATAAGAAAAGTATAAAAAGAAAATAAAAATCATAAAATTGAAAATTATATGTATATATTGAAAATATAAAAAATATTTAAAAAATAAAAGCCCACTAAAACAGTAATTAATTGACTAATTGATAGAATATTGTACAAATAGACATTAATATTTATAAATAATAATTAGTGCTACAATGTATTGCTCAATGTCTACCATACTTACACCTATACACATCTATAATAGAGTTATAATAAATTTTAACTAGCTTCACATTTATCACTTGAATTCTCTGTGGGTTGATTGTTGATTAGAGGCACACTTCATCACTCAACAATTGCTAATTGTGTTTGATTAGCAAACCGGTGCAAAAGGCCCTCTATCAATCGTCCTCCTTTTTATCTAATCACTAAAAATGACAACACAACAAAAAATAAAATGCAACTTTTAATCATATGGAGCAAGATACCAATCTTTATGAGCACAAACTAGTTCCATGGGCAGCTTTTGACCATAAAAAGGAAAAGGAACCCCCAACTATACCTTAACCACACCGAGGGATAAGAAGTAAAGACTACTTGAAAGGATTGCCTCACAACTTAATTACGTTAAATAAAAATAAAGATGGACTTATCAAAGATTTTGATGTTTTTTAACTCTATCTGTAATTCACTAAAGGCTCGAGAAATAAAGAGAAGATGTAAATTAACGAAATATATAGAAACAATAAGAAAGAAAAGTATTGAATAGAAAAATATCCAATCATTTGTTGATCTCAGACGTGTCCATATCAATAGAAGGTGAGTGCATTTTTTTAGTGTTAATACTTTTTACCAGTTGGTTCCATTGTCACAAAGCTGCCCCAAAAGTGAGTTGGTTTCAAAATGTAGAATACATGTTGAATCACTATTTAACCCCAAAAAATTATTTACATTTCAAGATACAAAAAATCATTTTTGTTATAGAATACTAATATTTTAAGTTTTCTAATTTTATTGTCTTTTGTTAATAAAGATATCATGTTACATTTTATATTAATAATATATACTACAAGCTACTAAAACATATTTTTTGTTAATTTTGGTTTTGTGGAATAAAAAAGATAAAAGACGAGAAAGATAAAATTCCAGTCATATATACAAGTATAGAAATGACATGTTTTTGCTTATTTTTTGTATATTTTATTCAATTTTATATTTTTATAGGAAAAATATAACGCGCAAGCAATAAAGTAAAATTAAAATCAAAGAAAAAGAGTTAAATCAAAATCCGTGTAAACTTAAGAAAAAGTCATAAATAAGTATACGAATGGGTTCTAGAACTAACTATTCCCAAATGAGACATAATATCTTTCAATGTACTTTTAGAACTTAGAGTATTTTAAATGATGGACTTTAAAAGTGAGTTTGGGTGAACTGGATTTCATATGCTCCAGATATAAAATCCGAAATGTGTGTATATTGGAAAAAGTAAATCTGTTCCATTGGCCAATTATTTACAATGGTATTTTTATGATATATTTATATTTTTCTATACAATTTTATTGAATAAATGCTGAGTAATTTAAATAAATAAAAGTTGTATAAAAATAAATACTAATGTTTGAATTTTGAATATATTTTTGTGTATTTATATTCTCATTTCCTCATTTATTTTTAGATTTTTATTTTCATATATTTATAGATTTTTGAAGTGATAAGCATGAATTTATAATAAACTAATATTAATGCATTCTTGAATGCATTTGTTCAAGTAATTAGCTCAATTTTCAGCTCCTAGATATATGAAACATGTTTGCATCACATATCAATGATTTGATTCCAGACGAGGTTTCTCATATGAAGTCCGTGACTTGAGCATCTGGCTGGTAAGTTTATTGAACAAAACCCAATTGTAATAACGCTTTCATAAAATCTCCTTCATATATCATAAGAGTCTTGGATTTATTATAATTAATCTCCAAACTGGAAAGTTTTGATAAAATATGTGAGATCATGCATACGTTTTGTAAAGAGGGCTCATTATCCTAACTAAAGATGAGGAGATCACATGCAAATTGAAGATCAGACATAATACGCTAGGTTTTTTCAAGGAATATACATTAATCAGGCCATTTCTTTCAACATGGGTCAACATAATATGTAGAGTGGACATTGGGGTATAAAATAATAACACAGACAGGGGGATCTCCTTGCCTTCATCCCCTAGGAGGCTAGAAGGAGCGAGAAAAGGAGGATAGTTTCCATTAACTCTTACTAATTGTTGGGCAGTTTTCAAGTTTTTTCAAATCCAAGTAACAAAGGATTCGTCAAAGCCAAGCTAATTCATAACATTGAAAAGGAAAATCCTTAATTTTCTATAATTTGAGTCAAAAGCTATTTGGAAGTAAATTTTAATAACCATGCCCTTAATTTTCCTTACATCCTAACTGACATTAATCTCAGTGGCAGTGGCCACACAATCATTTATCTAGAGTCACCTCTATTTTACCTTGTCCAATTTATCAAAAATATAAAATATAAAATCACATATTAATCTCCTTTTGCATTCCCATTCTTTTTTTGCGGATTTCCAAATAAATTTTAATAACTAGACTCGATTAGGCTGAATAATAAAAGATTATGTTTCTTATTTTGTAATTTTCAAAATTTAATCCCGAATACTTATATGTTATGTTCAGTTTGATCAGTATTAAAAAAATAAATATCATGTTGTTGAACGAGCATATACATGGGCATGCATATGCACCACTTCAATATCAGTTTGAGGACCACATTGATATCTCATTCTAAATTACTCAATTCTTTTTTTAGTAACTCAATTATATCTCCACAATTTGGAAATGCACTTCATATGGCCCCTACCAAGGATTAGGAAGAGCATTCGATCAGCAAACAGTGCATGAGTGAGTGGTAATAGCAAAAGAAGTAACGAACCCTGTGATTAGAGTAAGCAAACTCTTAGGTAGTGTTTGGTTCGCGGGTTACCTGTGGGTTAGGGGAGTTTACCCCCCTTAACCCACATCCCCCTCTCTCCCCGTGGGCCCCACTTTATTTCTTTTTTAAAAAATTAAATAAATCAATTTTACATCATCAATCCTATCAAAAAAATAATATATTATACCAACATATCATATAAAAAATATAAACTACTCCACTTCTACTCCCTTTTCCAAACTTCAATACATTCACATCACAATAACTACTCACTTTTTCAAACACCAATACAATCATATAACCCGAAACTCACTTCTAACCCACCCCCAGTTTAACCCTCTATCCAAACACCAAAACACAAAAACGGGTACCCTCTACCAGTTTAAGCCGCCTTAACCCGCCACACAAAGCATCCTTATTAGTTACCCGAAAGCTCAGGTTATAATCCCAAGCTTTGGCTATTTATAATGAGGACCTCCTCCCCTCTTTCCGCTCCTCTCGTCACATCAATCGCAAACCCACAAGAAGCGAAGCACCAAAGGCGCGTCTTCCTCTCCCTCCCTCCCGCACTGCAGATCGCAAATCGAAGTTTGGCTCTCCCGGCAATCACCTGAGAGGAGAGGAGAGAGTGTTTGTTGGTGCAGCAATGGAGATCATGTACTACCTCATCTTCGGGGGCCTCTCGGTTGTGGTGGCCGCCCTCGAGCTAAGCAAGACCAGCAAGGACCGCATCACCACCTCAGGCGTCTTCAACTCCTTCAAGAATAACTACCTCCTCGTCTACTCTCTCATGATGGGTGAGCGCATCTCTCCACCTTCGCCATTTCGCTTTGTGGGTACCCTCGGGGCTCAGATCTGGGTTGCGAATATTTTTTGTGATTTTCGTTTGATCTGTATCCGAAAGATTGGATTTTGGGATGTGGGTAGGTGAAAATATTGGATCTTGGAGATAACTGCGACGTGGGTGAAATGAAATCCGATGCCTTTTTAGTTGTTCCTCTTGTTGCATCGCCAGATCTGGTGATGCTTTGCCAATGATGTGGACGTGGAATGATAAATCTAACCTCTTTTTCAGTGATTGCGTGAGTTTAGTGTCTTTGCGTTGTGTCGGTGCTTTGGATTTTCTGCTGATCATACTGTGTTTTTTGTGGCTGCAATAGCTGGAGATTGGCTTCAGGGTCCATATGTGTACTTCCTTTACAGCCAGTATGGTTTTGATAAGGGAGATATCGGGCGTCTCTTCATTGCTGGATTTGGATCTTCTATGCTCTTTGGGACGATTGTCGGTTCCCTGGCTGATAAACAGTGAGATCTCCATGCCATGGACTGATTTTTGTTTTGTAATTAGAGTTTTATGATAATTGCATTTCTCATGTGCTTGTTGCAATTTTGTTTGATGCAGGGGGAGGAAACGGGCTTGTGTGACTTATTGTATAACTTATATTCTCAGCTGTATAACTAAGCACTCCCCACAGTACAAGGTTCTTATGGTGGGACGTATTCTGGGAGGAATTGCTACTTCTCTTCTGTTTTCGGCATTTGAGTCGTGGCTTGTTGCTGAACATAATAAGGTGATGCTTGTATCTTTTTGGTAAATGCCATATTTTCTAGACCAAGTGTAGTTGTTGAGCACTTTGAAATGATGGAATGTAAATAGAAGATACTTTGTATATGTACAGTCACAGGCGAATATCTTGAACAACTGCACATATGTGATTCAAATTAACCTAAAGATTTCTCCTAATTAGATATCATTTCTTGTGCTTTTCTAACATAAACAGGATGTACCTTGGACAGTCACAGGTGAATATCTTGAACAACTGCACATATGTGACGAAAATTAACCTAACGATTTCTCCTAATTAGATATCATTTATTGTGCTTTTCTAACTTAAATAGGATATACCCCTTCAAGTTCTGTTTGTTGGGGAGGGGCATGGTTCGATAAGAGTATATCAACGTATGGGTTGTAGTGCACGAGAATAATGCCATTGTGCGGGGGGGGGGGGGGGGGTGGAAAGAGATGGCTAGAACAGTAAAGAAGCAAATGGGTGGCCATTTGATGCCTTTTCTTTTGTTTTCGTTCCATCATAAAAAAACCTATTATAACCATAACTAATTAGTATATTCATTTTTTTAGCCTCAAAGACGGGGGTATCACGCATACGTGCCCACCCCAAATTTATTTAAAAAAGAAGATAAAAAAATTAGTGTATTCATTAGGGAAGTGTTTTCTTAAAGTTTGCTTATTAACAAGCAATCTTTTACTGTTATCAGGGTAGATTAGATGCATATATTTCTCGTAAGGGTAAATAAAATGTGATATTACTAGATGAGAAAGGTGCAATAATAATTTGTAGTCTCAACTGAATATCATTAGCAGGTGTAATATTATCTGCAACTATTGTAGGGCTTCAAAAATAATGCCAACCTGAACTTTTATATCTAGTGTTCCATGCTTTGTTTTAGCCTGCAATGGAAAGATCACTGTCGAAAACAGATGCTTTATAATAAATTCTTGTGATTTTATTTGCTTTTATCCTTGTGTTTGTTGATTAGACATACGCATTTTGAATGTTATCTCAAATTCAATCTTATGCAGAGGGGTTTTGAACCACAATGGCTGTCGGTCACTTTCTCAAAGGCTATATTTCTTGGGAATGGTTTAGTTGCTATTGTCTCGGGGCTATTTGCAAATATGCTGGCTGACAACTTAGGCTTTGGTCCAGTGGCCCCCTTTGATGCTGCTGCTTGCTTTCTTGCTATTGGCATGTCAATTATCTTATCATCATGGAGTGAAAACTATGGAGACCCTTCTGATAACAAGGATTTAGTTACTCAATTCAAGGGTGCTGCTGTGGCCATTGCTTCTGGTATATATGGCATCCTTATCTCTTGAAATGTTTTGTTTTTTTTATTATATTAACTAGAAGAATTTTAACTAGAAGAATTAACATATTTGATAATGGGACTGTAGATGAAAAGATTGCTTTGCTGGGTGCGATTCAGTCTCTGTTTGAAGGTTCCATGTATACTTTTGTGTTTCTCTGGACTCCTGCTTTAAGTCCAAATGACGAAGACATTCCCCATGGCTTTATCTTTGCTACCTTTATGCTGTCATCCATGTTGGGGAGCTCAATTGCATCGAGGCTGATGGCTCGAGTGACACTCAAAGTGGAAAGTTATATGCAGATTGTCTTCCTCATCTCAGCTTCAACGTTCCTTCTTCCTGTCTTAGCTAATGTACGTTCTTGAAATGCATAAAACTCTATCGTAGACCTGTACTTGGAAACTTTTGTACCGTTTATGCACACATTTGACCTAACTTCTTTTCCTGAATCAGTTTTTGGCCCCACCTTCAGGCGTGAAAGGCGGAGGCATAACATATTCAGGGTGTATTCAGCTCTTTGGTTTCTGTGTGTTCGAAGCCAGTGTTGGAATTTTTTGGCCATCTATTATGAAAATGAGATCCCAGTATATTCCCGAGGAAGCAAGGAGCACAATCATGAACTTTTTCCGCATTCCTCTCAACATATTTGTCTGCATTGTGCTTTACAATGTAAGAGCTCTGATATCTTTTATAAATTCTCGTTTTTTTAAATTTGTCAGTTTATTTCCTTGATTTCTACTTTCTAGTGTACAACAAATTGCACTTGTACTTCGAGCACACACCTCAATAAAATGACTCGGTAGGAATCAAATTTTTTATTTATCCAAACCTGTTACATAACGTATATCGGTTTGTCATATCATTAACTATATCAAAAATTTCCAGTTGTCCATTATTTAGCCTCACAAAATCTCAAATTTGGTCTTATTTTTTTGCAACTGACATGCCTACTTTTTTTATAGGTCAATGCATTCCCCATAACTGTTATGTTTGGCATGTGTGCCATATTCCTCTTCATGGCATCGATCCTTCAGCGACGATTGCTGGCGGTGGCAGAGGCCCACAAGTCAAGTAAGTGGCATTTTTGTGATACCATTTGTCTATGCTGATTTGCCAAGCTTCTCTAATTTATGATCAGCGTGCATTGTGCATCACTTTGAGCTTCACTGAATTTGTCTCATGTCAATTTGTACGCAGAGCCTCAAGATTGGACATCACTTAAAGACTCGGAGGCAGAGCCACTTACCGTGTGAAATTTAATATGGATACACAAAACTGTCGAGCGTCATATGTTGCTATGTCTAGATCAGTGGTGCCACTATAGTTCCCTACAGTGCAAATAAGTTTAAATATATCTGCGTGTTCCTGGAGACGGGCATTTGAACAGAACAGAACAATGGACACAACAGAACATGATATGGAGAACTTTTTCAGGAACACTGAAGATGTTTTTTTATTTATTTTTTATTTTTTTTATGGTTTAGATTGATTAGTATCAACAGTACATCTTCTCTGAGAGAGCTTGTGCTTAAGCAGAAGCAATCTTCTTATAGCATATGTCTGCCAGTTCAATTATCTTTCCTGTATTCTTTTTACTATTCCAATGATTTAAGAAAGTGCCATTATGATCATAGAGTCTTTCTTCTTCCAAATTTAGGTAAAGTAGGTTACTTCTATCTGTATGTATGTGGAAAATTATAAGCCCATCACTCATTATCACGTGATATGTTGTGATTTCGGTCGTCATATTAGACATGCTTCGTAGCATGCTTTTCTGCTTCCTCTGCGTACTCATTTTTTGTCTTAACAAGACCTAGTTCCCTGTTTTATTAATGGTTTTGCTGATATATGAGAAGCCAAGCATCCTATTTTCAAAATATCGTATTGAACTTGAACAGATTATGAACCTGAGGAATTTTTTACTGTTTATTCACAAGTATGCAGCAAAATAATTTCGGATTTTCTGTTGCTGCTGAAAATTGTCAGCACGTTGGGATAAAAAACGTCACATTGAGTGAGAATTAGTTGTACATCTGTACTTGAAAGGAAATAACTTTTCAGTGTCCAGGGAACAATATAGTTGAACCAGCAGAAGGGATATCATATAAACGTACGAGGAGGCTTAAGTAGGAGTGCAACCAGTATTGACCCAGAATCCATGAGTAGCAGATTCCGCAACCCCTACTACCTTTTTTATATAAAAAAGGAAGAGGACTTTGGACGACATGAGTGATCAGTGCTTTATTTTGCAACCATCTAGATCCCAATGGTGGGGGTAGCCACTTTTACTCAGATGTGTTGTGCCAACAGTAAATAGGGATGTCAGGTGTCGGGTTAACATATACCCATTTATAAAGTCATTAACTATACCTGCATATTTATTAGGAGAAAAATGAGGCTGCTGCATTGGCTGTCTCTCCCTCATTTTCCAGTTATTTTTTTATTTTTTTTGAAAAATATTGCTATGTATTTTCATAATTATATCATTTTAATATATCAGTCTAATTTTGTCAGATACAGAGACTCATATGCCATCCATCCAGAACAAGTCCATTACAACAATTTTAAGACAGTTAAAATTACATGTTCTAGATGGAGAGCTTCTAGATGGAGAGCATATGTCTATATTTTTGATGAAATTGGAATGGCATTGGATGTATATAGTGATGAAAATACATGATGATATTTTCTAAAAAAACAAAAAAAAGCCGAAAAATGTGGTGGGGGCAGCCAACCAGGGGCAACCTCATTTTTCACACTTATTAAATGAGTAATTTCTAGTAGGTACTCATATATCCGACGGGTACCTGTGCACCCGATGGGTGCTCATATATTCGACATAGTAAAATCTTAAGCTATTCACAAATGTAGTAATATTTTTCACATTAATTAAATATAAGAAAATAATGTAATACAATGGTACACAAAGATGTGCAATGTAAAGGGAATGCTACAAGTTTATATATACTTGGTGTTCAACTCTTGAATAAATGGATGAGGAGGAAAAAATTGAGTTCGATTTTTATATGGAAAAAATGGGGATGCCCCCGCCCCATTTTCCGATGTTTTTTTTTTCAGAAAATAAAGCTACGCATTTTCATCACCATATCCCTCTAATATGTCAGTCCAATTTCGTCAGAAACAGAGACTCATATGCCTTCCATCTAGAACAATTAATTTTAATTGTCTTAGAGTTGTTGTAATCGACCTGTTCTAGATGAAAGGTATATGAGTCTCTGTTTCTGACAAAATTGGAAAGACATATTAGAGGGATATAGAGATGAAAATACATGACTTTATTTTTGAAAAAAATGCCAAAAAATGGGGGTGAGATAGCCCCATTGAACCCTTTTTATATATGTAGACATATAACTAGTGGATAAAACATATTTAATGAGTCTGACTAAAACATAACACATATTGTTGGACATGCGAGCCCGTGACGAGCTATTATACAATAAATGTTATTGCACGTATCATTCCTTGATCTGAAATGAAGAATAAATAATTGGCATAATAGGCCCTTTAGTACAATTAGGGTCATGTACCATGGCCATCTTAATAATCATACAGTTGTTGATTCAATAATTGAATCATATAGGCTGGTGCTTGGATGAATATCTAAAGGGTTAGATTGAGGACTCATCAAGCACCGTCAAATGATTGTTAAGAGATGATCTCCAGCCTGAGTAGAAGATGGCAATCCTTTCTCACATAGGCTGATATCTGACCGACCTCTTGATGCAGGTCCTCTGCATAGGAATAGAGATTCAGAGGTGTCAGATTAGTTAGGTCAAGAGTTGACTTGACGAGATCGAGATAACCAAAGTCCTATATCGTATGCTGTCACGATACATGCACGCATCCTCTGACCGAAGACATATATGTTACTATATGTCTGAGTATGTACATTTGGCAGACCAATAGGTTGATAACCTAACCAAGGTCTATACACCGGAGCGCTAGTGTGCATATAAGGGCATATGAGTAATACGATCTCTCAAAGGGATCATACATGTTCATTACTGAACCGGAAGACATGAGCTCACTCATGAGATATTGGGAAGAGTCAAATTCCGTGCGTACGGCCGTCTCGCTTTGGAAGCTTGACTGAATTTGTAGGTTTGATATATACTTTTGGAAAGTATGTGATCAGGACCTAGGTATGATATATACTTTTGGAAAGTATATGATCAATACCAACTCCCAATGATCAAATGAGAAACTTACTGATAAAACCCTGAAGTAGACAGTATAAAGTTGATCTAATACTTCGTGTTTATTCTGAGTCTTCCAGTATGCATGATGTACAGGTATTGGGAATATCCGAGGGTGATGTGATCATAAACGATTGTATAACCATGACGCTTCCATTCCTAGGGAGAGATGAGATGGGTCTGGATTTTAGTGACTCCTCTCAGTAGAGAAGTAATCTGATCTTGGTCCAAATGTTGGACATTGTTCTGAATGTGATTCAGATGTAATGAGAAGATTAGATTTGCGGTCTTGATTTAATCAAGCATCTATGGGAGGCCCAAGATCTGGATTTGAGATGTGATCTCAACATCCAAGTCACTATACGTAGAACAATACAATCGCCCTGTCCTTATCTCCAAGTATCCGCGGAGAAAGCGCATTATCCTTGAAAGAGTTCATGGATAATTTCATTGTTGATATGTATATCCGAGCATCGAGAAAATTGATAATTAAATGTGATTTAATTATCATGGATAATATGAATTTGATTCATATTATAAGGAGAGTTATCTGAGATAATTAATGTGATTTAGTTATCAAAGATATGAATAATGTGAATGTGATTCATGTTATTTGGGCACATGAGAAAAGGAGATCCAAGATGATTAAATGTGATTTAATTATCATGGATATGAATAATGTGGATAGCACTATCCATATTAATCATATATATTATAAATGTGATTTATAATATATAAGAGAGAGTCATATTGTGTTTTATATTTGTTGATTAATTGTTAATGTGAATGGGATTCACATTGAATGATTAATTGAAAATATAATTATATTTAGTTTTGGGTTGTGAATGAGATTCACATAATTTCAATGGCATGGTTGATATTTTCTATAAGATAATTTGGAATTAATTTTTGGTGAAAATATTATCGATAAGAGATCATGATATAATCATGAGATAATGAGATCTCATGATATATTGAGATCTCATGAGATGATGGTAGCCGTCCCTTTATTTTAGGGGTTTGGTTTAGTCTTCTCATTATCTCTTCTCTAGTCAAATGTGATTTAAATTAAAATTAATTATGTTGATTTATCAATATGAATTAATTCAAATTAAATCAATTGTTGTTGTGTTTTACCAACAACAATCCTAGCCGTTGAAAGGGACACAATCATTCTCATCCGTTGATTGTGTTGTCCATGGATTGGGATCCAGGACTCCCAAAATCCTATATAAGAAGAGGCATCCCTTGCTCTTCTATACACTTGAGATCAATGAATGCTCTCTCTCTCTCTCTCTCTCTCTCTCTCTCTCTTTTCTCTCTACACGCCTACTCTCTCTATCTCTCATGTGGCCGTCCACCTTGGATGCCCTATAGAGATCCTCCATCGCCGCAGCGTCGTTGTTGTGTTGCCCGACCATTTGCTCGTAGATCTACGTCTACTTCGACGTGCCTTGCTCGTGAAAAAGACGTCGTATCTTGTTTGTCGAGAACAGGAGATCCGTGGCTTGGATCATCAACATGGATTGCGAGAAGCACACGTCTCATCCACGCGCTCGCAAGCGTCTCCTCCATCGGATCGGACTTGAGACAGGAGGTCTCTTTGTTTAGAGACTCGATCGCAACCATGCTTCAAGAGGTAATCCTATTACTTGTTTGTGGTTTAGATGAAAGGATCCGAGAAGTGTTCTTGGATCATGTGGTTTCATCACATAAAAATTTTAATTTCCGCTGCATCGAGCCACTAGTGCGACTAGTCGCTCCCGATCACATTCGATGCGATCATCACGCTTCCATGATGCGCTTGAGGATTTTCCCGTATCCTTCACATATATCTATATTTACATTTATTTTTTATTCGAATTTGGGACAGATTCGAGTTTGGGTGCCTATAAAACAATCCCAACCCCATACTTATACCCACATGGGTAGTAAATTTAAAATCTAAACCCATCCAAACGTAAATAGGATGGGTTTCATTCAGGTCCTTAGTTGAATTCGTGTTAGATACCCAATCGATATACCAAATTGACATCCCTACATTAAAAAACCATATCGATCACATCATATCTGAAATGTTTAGCAATGTTCATGTCTCCTAACATTATTATGTCTGGATTGTCTCATTATTTTCTATCTGAGTTGTTAAAATAATATTTCACAGCTACTTTAGCAGATCAGAAAGTGTATATATATTTAGTCTTTCCAGGTTCTGCACGCATCTCAGTGCATCATTCCTCTAATTAATTTCATCTTTCTCTTATTGCATTCTTGATTGCATCAAGACATCAATCTCATCTTTCTATAATGAAACATTTGTTTGTATTGTTTCATATCAAGAATTGAATCCATCACTATTATTATGTAGCTTGAATTTACACATATAAATATGAATGATATATCTAACTCCCAGTAACTATATATGCTTAACAACATATTTTTCTCAAATTGATCGTAAACCAATCTCAAAAGATGAATAAACAATACCAGTGATCATGGATGACGAGTAGAACTTCGTACCTTAAAATAGTTTAAATTATATCATATGGTTTTATAAATTTGATATAGTATAGAATTAGATCATCAAAATTATTAAAAAATGACCACCTTTATTTCTCAGAGTTCCTGATCAACACTTGGATTCAATCGTTCTTGTATTTCTCCAAGTGTAAATATGGATTGGTCAGCTTAATTCGGGAAATAATGGTTCTCCTTATATTTTATTAATATTAATTAATTTATGAATATCATGGAGTAATTGCCACATTTTAGAGATTGAAGAGTGTCTGAGAGATTAAAATCTACAACAATTGAGTATAAAGATGTAACCTCTCCTTTTATGTGGTTGTGTTAGACTTTTAGTTTAGTTTTGCAATCCAATTTTATTATATGCATATTTAAATTAAGATATATATTATTTTTTTCATTGAAACATACAATATTCAGTAATTTTTTAATACGAACATATTTAGGTCTTTAAAAAAGATAAATATTTAAAGGGAGCATGTGCCTCTCCATTAGAGATGAAAACGATCGGACACAAATATGAATATAGTTATGATCTTTTCATTAAACATTTTGAAATATGGATGCTGATACGAATTTTGACATAAATGAAAAAACGTGTTACCCTATCCTTAGAAACGAATATGAGTATAAAAATACGTTTCGGATATGAATAATAATAGAAATATTTTATAAATGGGATTTTTACCCGGCAGACCCTATAATCTTTGCCAATTACCTCTACGACCTTTGAAACATCGTAATTCCTCCGTGGACCCCGTAAACTTGCTAACTCTTACCCTATAAACCCTGTGGTTAACCCACATCCATTTATACGTTAAAACTAACCAGATTCCGTTACATTCTTTTTTATTATACCTATTTTATTTATCAAATTTACATCAATTGCCACTCCTTCTCACCCTCTTCCTTTTCCCCACCACCCAGCACCCACCACCACCATCGGGAGCTTCCTTTCTCGCCAGTGGCAGCCGACGCTCGGATGAAGTACGAGGTGCAACCAACAACGGCGTGGCTGGGAGTGGTCATCCTCACCTCCACCATCTACCGGCTGTATTGGGACTCTGTGAAGGATTGGGGTGTCTTCTGCAAGGGCTAGAAGAATCGCTGGCTCAGAGACGAGTTGATGCTCAGGAACAAGCGCATCTACCGTATCTCCATCATGAGCTTCCTTTCTAGTACATGTTAGGAGCGTCCCCAGGTCGAAGCCTCCCCCCGGATCGGCAGCCTGCTCGAAGACCCCCCACCCGGCCAGTCGAAGCTCCCCCGCCCTGCACCGCACCGACCCCGCCCCCCCTTGGAGCCCCTCGCGCCTCCCGCACTGACCCCCCCTCGCACCGCCTCTCGTACCGACCCTCCCTCCCCCCGCGCCTATCGCTCGCACCTCCCCCCGCAACCCCCCGCGGACCCCCCCCCCCCTGCGCGCGCCTGTGTCTCGCACCTCCCCGCAAAGCCTAACCTTCCGCCAAAGCCACCCTCCCTCCCCTCCCCCCCCGACCGCTCGAAACCAACCTCATTCCACCTCCCCTGGATCGAAAGCCGCCCCTCCCCCCGTTGCCCCGCCCCTCGGCCGCTCAAAACCAACCCCCAACACCCCCTGGATTCGAGCTCCCCTCCTACACCTCTCTGCCCCTACAACTGGGCTCGCATTGGTTCCGTCGTCAGTGGATTGGGGAAGTGAAGTGAAGATGAAGAAGAAGATAGAAGAAGGAAGGAGGAAGACATGAAGAATTCCAACCATTAGATTTTATATGGTTTGATTAACTCAGTTTAACCCACTCAAGTTAGGTCAAGATGTATCAATTTAACGGTAGGGTTCATGGGGTTGACGGAACAAGTTTACGGGTTCTAGGGAGGAATTACGATGTTTCGAAGGTCGTAAAGGTAATTGGCAAAGATTATAGGGCCTGTCGAGTAAAAATCCCTTTATAAATTAACTAAAGTTTAGATGTTTAGGATGTGTTATATATAAGTAGATTAAAAAAATGACAAAATCTCTCCTACTTTAATTAGGGTTGGCCACATAGATTCTTGTTCAAATCCATGTTGAAATAAATATACTAAATACATTCATTTCATAATTACAACTATATCAACAATAGGAAATGCAATCATAAAGTTTTGATTTTTTATCAGTTTTGGCCCTCTGAGATATTGCAATTTCAGTTATGCCCCTCCCTTTTTGAGAATATCAATTGTGCCTCCGATTTCTTGTTGTTTCACTTGTGTCGTTCCGTAACTTTAATCGTCACCGAGTTGAACTTAACCATGGTTTTTCAATCCATAGTACGGTTTAGAGGGCATAATCATCCAAATAACCTCCACCCATCTTCCCCCACCTCCTCCTCCTTTTCATCCTCTTCCTCCGCCTCCTCCTTGAGAAGGAAAAGCTAACCTCATCAGTAGTGTTCCTCCTCTCGTCCCCAATGCTACATCATCTTTTATAATATCATGAACAAAAGGCATCATAAAATAATCTCTGACCTTAAACTATAAATGGCGATGCGGATGATACGCATGACCGTATCCAACACCCTGCCCAGCAACCATGTCGGCACCTAGGAGCCCCTTCCCAGCCCCATCCAACTCCTTTTTCTCTCCATTAAGACCCACCTGCAACCCTTACCTTGCTCGCCATCAACCTTCACCACGTCGGGAGCCCTGACAACAACGACATCTAGGTCACACGGGAGATCAGGGGCAACGGGACAGCCGTCTTCATTGCCATTCTAATCGATTAGGGGATCCTCAAGGATGGGGGCGGAACCGAGGATCCAATCCTCATCATGATCCTACGTAGAGGGGACAGAGGTTTTGGGTTTAGGAAGGGGACAAAAGGGAGGGAGGCGGGGGGCATGGGGGAGGAGCGGGGGAGGAGGGTGAGGCACTTGAGCGGAGGAAGGTGCTCAGGATGGAGGATGGAACAGAGGAGGAGCTGGGGACGGGGAGAGGAGGCGTTGGAGGAGGAGCAAGAGGATAGGGAGAAGGAAGAAGATGATGGGGTTGACTTTCCAGCCTTCTTTTTTAAATTTAATTCTCTGTGTGTCCCCAAAGTTAACATCCGTTTGCGTTGGGTATGGACGACTACTAACTCGATAGGCACAAATGATAAAATGACAAGAAGTTGGGGGCACAACTGATATTCCAAAAAGGGAGGGGCATAACTAAAATTGCAATATCTCAGAGGGTCACAACCGATAAAAACCTAAAATTTTGTTACACACAATTATAATAAATCTACGACTATATTTTGTACATACTAAAATGAAAATATAGATACAAATGCGAATATTTGTGAATGATAGTATCCATATTTGCATCTACATTAGAACAAATAAGATTATGTCAAATTTTATATAGGGATTTTTACACCCATAACCGTGAGTAATTTCGCAATAACATTCATAACCCTGCATAATCGCGAATTACATAAAAAACCTTGAATAGTCACTCTGTCTCACACTCATAACCCTCCATTAGTTTAGTATTTTAATTCAACTATATGAATGAGTTAATCTAACTCATCATCAATCCAACGGTCAGGAAACGCTGATGCGGGGTGGGGGAGCTTTGATCTCGGCTGCGGCGGGGAGTCGTGCAGGGAAGGAGCGACTCATGCGATCGGGGGGGGGGGGGGGGTGTGGGGGGGCGCTAGCAGGGGAGGAACAACTCAGGGGTTTCCGCTCAGCAGCAGGCAGGGGGAGGAACAGAGCTCCGGGGGACGGCCTTCAACCGGTCGGGGGGGGGGGGGGGGGGTTCAGCTCGGCAACGGGGGGCGAGCAGGGGGAGGAACAGAGCTCCAGGGGAGGGGGCTTTGACGGGGGCGGTTGGGCGGGGGGGGGGGGGGGGGGTCGCGGGGTGGGTGGGTTCTTTCACGGGGGCGGTGGGGAGTCAGGGGGGGCAGCTTTGATGGGGGCAGTCGCGGTCCGAGGGTGGGGGCGTTCACAAGGGCAGTTGGGAGTCGGGGGGGGGTGGGGGGGGGGTGGGGGGGCTTTGATGGGGGCAGTCGCGGTCACGGAGTGGGGGCATTCACAGGGGCGGTGGGGAGTCGGGGGAGGGCTGGTGGGCTTTCACGGGGGCGGTGGGGAGTCGGGGGGTTGCTTTCGCGGGGGCGGTCGGAGGAAGAGGGGTGGGGGGCTTTCACGGGGGCGGTCGGTTGAAGGGGGGGAGAGGCGACGGCTTGTAGGGTTCCGGAGTAGCGGGGGTTCCGGAGCTCAGCGGAGGGGCGGGGACGACCCCAGGGGATGTTGCAGAGGTGCCGTGGGTTGGGGGGGTGACGACGGGGGGTCCGGAGGTCAGCGGAGGTGTTGATTGCAGAAGTGCAGTCCGGCGGGAGGGGGTCGGAAATTTGCAGAGCCGACAGGGACACCGGGGGGGGGGGATGTTGCAAAGGTGCGGTGAGGTCGATGGCAACCGCGGGAGGGGAGCTACGACGGGGGAACTCGCAGAGGTCGACGGCAATCGCAGGAAGGGGCCTTGCAGGGGTGCCGGGGTGGGTCCCGGAGGTCGACAGCCGCCAGCTCTTCCAAAGTGACAGAGAGAGAACACGATGGCATAATTTGTAAATAAAAATGAAGATTAGTGGCAACTTTGTCTTTTTCTAACAGAAACCGTTAAATATAACCGACATTTTAAACGGAACATAACACAGGGTTATGTCATGTAAGAATTAAGCATTACTCGGGGTTTCTCATGTAATTCGCGATTATATAGGGTTATGAATGTTATTGAAAAATTACTTAGGGTTATGGGTGTACAAATCCCATTTATATAAAACGAATTCGATAGCGGATCGCATCATCCGTATATTTTGAGAGCGGGACCAGTGACATGGGAGGCCAAGATGCCGCTAAAGGCTACCTAAATGGCTGATGGCTGATGGTGAGGTGAAAGAAACCGGTCACCATGTTCTCGACCTTTTGAAAACAAAAGTGTCTGTGAGTACAAGTTTACAAATATGATATGAACAGAACTCCATTTAAAATTTTGTTATTAGATTATCATTTAGGTTAATTCACATATACCCTAAGTAATTTCAGGTACTCAGAACTCCAATTAATTTCTTATCCTATCATGTAAAACGTACTGTTCTATAAAGCAAAGCAAATCAGAGATATGCCAATGGGTTCCGACACCGTTTATAGTAAAAACTCAGATAATTATATTCCAAACAAATTCAAATGTCTGGCTTAATGTAAGCACATTTATTAGAGGCCTGCTGCATATCCTGTAATATCAGAATGCTCTTAGTTCAATTTGCAGCACTCAATTCTCAACGGAAACATCACACAGTCAACTTCAGCAATGCTTAATAAATTTGGTATTAGGAGAAAAAATGAACATTAACTTCTAAGGATTTTATTAAGAGCACTGTTACAAGTCGATAAATACAGAACAGATAAGCAGAGATTATAATGCCTCCAAATTGTCAGATTAATAGAAAAAGCCATTCTGTAGAGAAGTGCTTACAACAATACTGGTGTGCTTCATCTTCGGTGTTGAAATGTGTAGTGATCACGCCCGTACGCGTTTCGCCTCGGCGCATGCCGTCTCTAGATCCCCGATGAAGAAGAGCATCCTCTCCGAGATGCCTATTCCACCACTCTTCTCCTTCTGCTCCCGATGCATGTCACCGTTGTGAACGCACGAGAAAGCGTTGGATCTCTCCCTGGTGGATCAGGTAGTAGTCGCCACCCTCTCGTATGATCTTTAATCCCCTGAACGTATTTAATGGACATATCCTCATATGAAGGAAATTAAAAAATTCGAGTTCTATTATTTTTGCCATTCGATCGGTTCTTACATGGAGAAGAAAAAGGGATGAAGAAGAGGGCTTACACGCCGACTCGATCGCATCGGTCCTGCACCTCGTAGACGTCCTTCCAGGATTTCGTGGAGGGATCCGCAGGGGCGACGAAGGCCGTCGCGTCGGCTCCCCACCTCTCCCGGAACAACCTCCGCCATAGCTCGTCCTCCCTGCACAGCTTCCTCCACCTCCTGCAAACTGCAGAATTGTACACCCTACGGTTAGCATTTGCCTCGCCAGATCGAAATTGGAGGGATTGGGAGGGACCTTGGAGGGAGGCGGCGAGGGAGGGGTGATCGAGGAAGGAGAAGATGTGGATGCAGATGTGGAGGGGGAGGCTGTCCAATTCTGCTTTGATTGCCATGCATCAGATCAAATAATTGGAAACTCTGCTGCTTCCGATTCCAGGTGGAGGATCTGCTGCTGCTGTTTCTGCTTGTCTGCTGAGAGAGAGAGAGGGAGAGAGATTGTTAGATACTGACGGTGGGTGGATGAGATGTGTCAGAGCTTTCCTCCCATGACAGGGGGATGAAGCACGTGTGGCCACCATTTTTGCATCTTGTTCCCAAGAGTTATTTCCCAGGATGGAGAGAGAAAGACAATTATCTCCCATTCTGGGTACGAAATCAAAATAATTCCCAGATTGGTGATATATCGGCAAATGATTTGCTGCTCGCCCATGTGGCGCAGCAAACCATTTGCCGTGCTTACGTGGAACGCGCGACAAACCATTTGCCGTGCCCAGTGGCACGGTCAACGAGGTGCGCTGTCTTCGGCGCAGACGACGGGACGGGTGCGGCAGAAGCGGTCGGCGACCCGCCCTGCACGGCATATGGTTTGTCGTGCAGCGGCAAACGGTTTGCCGTTGGACGGCATTTAAATAGCCCGCCCGAGGCCCCCCATTCCCCACACTCACACTCGACTCTTCTCATATTCTCCCCCTCTCAAGCTATTCCTTCTCAAGGTCCCCAACTTCTCTTCCTTCTCAAGGTATGATTTTTTAATTTAAATTTTTAAGTATAATTTATAGATGTCTTTTGTTTAATTAGGAAATTATTTAGTTTCTCATTCAATTGTTGTATTCCCTATAACGAAGTTGTTATTTAGTTCTTCATAGCTGTTGATAGTTGTTTAGTTCTTGATAGTTGTTGTAGTTAGAAAGTTGTTGTTTATTTCGAAATAACTATAATTAGAAAGTTATTTAGTTCTTGATAGTTGTTGTATTCCATCTAATGAAGAGATTAGTTTAAAATTACATTAAAATGACAAACATGCCCCAATGATGATATTAGGAAAATTAAAATCACATTAAAATGACATACATGCCTATATGACACACATTAATATTACTAATTATACCACCATTAATTTTAATTACACTAACATTAATTAGGAAATTAATTTATAGTACCATTATTTAAGATATTAATTAAATACTTATGTAGAAAATTATTTCAATAATAAATAATTATAAATAAATTATGGAGGTCATTAATTAAAGTAATAATGATTAGGAATCTTAATATTAGTAATTATACTATCATTAATTTAATTTATACCACAATTAATTACGAATTTAAATTATAATACCATTAATTAGGAATCTTAATTAAAGTACTTATGTCGAAAATTAATTCAACAATAATTAATTATAAATTAATTATAAATACCATAAATTAATTAAGATTTTTTTAATTACAGTAATAATGATTATAATCTTAATAATATTACTAATTATACTACCATTAAATTAAATTATACCACGATTAATTATGAATTTAAATTATACTAACATTAATTAGGATATTAATTAAGTACTTACGTAGAAAATTAATTCAATAATAAATAATTTTAAATAAATTATGAAGGTAATTAATTAATTAAGAATTGTTATAATTACAGTAATAATGATTAGAAATCTTAATATTAGTAATTATACTATCATTAATTTAATTTATACCACAATTAATTACGAATTTAAATTATACTACCATTAATTAGGAATCTTAATTAAGTACTTACGTAGAAAATTAATTCAACAATAATTAATTATAAATTAATTATAAATACCATAAATTAATTAAGATTTTTTAATTACAGTAATAATGATTACGAATCTTAATAATATTACTAATTGTATTACCATTAAATTAAATTATACCACGATTAATTATGAATTTAAATTATACTAGCATTAAGTAGGATATTAATTAAGTACTTACGTAGAAAATTAATTCAATAATAAATAATTCTAAATAAATTATGAAGGTAATTAATTAATTAAGAATTGTTTTAATTACAGTAATAATGATTAGGAATCTTAATTGAAATGCTTATGTAGGAAATTAATTCAATAATAAATAATTATAAATTAATTATAAATACCATAAATTAATTAAGATTTATTTTAATTACAGTAATAATGATTAAACTACCATTAATTTAAATTAAACTATCATTAAGTAGGAATCTTAATTAAATTGGTGATATACTTAAAAATAGTAGAGTAATTTAAATGGCATTAACTTTTAGTTGAGTATATGAAATGGGTGATGTCGCTGCACTTTATGTGTTCTGGGGCGGACGAGTAACAAACAAAGAATCCGAGATCACTTACGAAGGCAGTGAGAGTGATATGATCGGAGTGCCTGTATCATGTAGCTATAATGATTTACTAGCTTACATATACAGTCTTACGGTATATACACCAGATTTGTTCGAGATTACTGTGACGTGTAAGTGGCCCACAAATGCAAATTCCTTCCGTCCAATCGTTATTGGATCGGATAAAATAACAAAGTTGATGTTGCAAGTTAGTCGACAAATGAGGATGATGGAACTACTAATTGAGGCTGTAGAGATTTCTTCACACCAACGGGACGTGGGATCATCATCTATGCAAGGTTTGGACCTTAACATATCTCTTTACGATAGAGTCGACGAAGAGGATGAGGCTGAAGACAATGAACACGATGAAGTTCAGGACGAGGGGGAAGAGAAAGACAAGGGGGAAGAGGAAGACGACGAGGAAGAGGATGAGGATGAAGAACAGTCCATGAGCAGAACTACTCATAGGGTGGGAGTGTTGACCGATCATGGTCAAGAGTCCCTTCTTCATTCGATACATCAGGAACCTATTTTCGTTCCACCGGTAGACTATGGGATGGATGCGATGGAGGATCTTCCAGACTTCTTCGGATCAGATGATTGGATCTTTGGCACATTTACAGAGGAGATGCCATTTTTAAATGAAGTTGCGGAGCCAACATCCGAGGGCGCATCCGGTAAAGATTATTGGTTGAATCGTGCGTTCGACTCGAAGACATCCTTAGTGGAGGAGTTAAGCACTTGGAGCATGACAAAGCACGCCCAGTTCAAGGTGAACGTATCGAAGAGCTCCCAGTATACCGCACGTTGCATCTTCAAAGATTGCGGATGGAGGTTGCATGCATCGTACAACAGTCAACGAGACAATTGGGTTGTGCGTAGCTATCGTGCGGAACACACTTGTCGCAATGCAATATTACTCGTTGACAATCGAACATGCACTGCGAAATTTGTTGGAAGATTTATTCTTGCCACTCTACGGTCCAACTTAACTCTTACGCCAAGCGTAATCCAGTCATTTGTTCAAGACAAATACAAAGTGCGCATATTTTATAAGAAGGCATGGAATGGGAAGCGACGAGCAATGGTAAAGATTTTTGGAGATGCTGTTGGGTCATATGCGGACATCCGACGATTCATGTGGTTGATGAGGTACTGCAATCCCGGTTCCTTCTATGAGTTCGAACATCAACCGACGGTTCATCCCAAAATAGGGGCTCCGGTAGAAGGCAGAGATGCCTTCTTTCATTTGTTCTGGGCTTTTGCTCCGTCAATACAAGGTTTTGCACACTGTCGACCAGTACTGAGTATTGATGCCGTGCATCTATGGGGAAAATATAAGGATACATCTTAGCAACTACATCCGTCGATGCAAACGGGCACCTCTTCCCAATTGCTTTCGCAGTTGTTGAGGGTGAAACTTTGGACTCATGGGGATTCTTCCTCCATAAACTGTCTGGTATCATTAACCGTGATGGAATATGCTTCATTAGTGACAGATTCCCAGGTCTAAAGAACTTACTTCCACGGCATTTTCCACCTGAGAGAGGCCACTGCCACCGTTTTTACCTTTGTCACATGCAAGCCAACATGCACCGAGCTGGACACAAAACAAGTGGATCCAGAAGAAATTCTACAGCGCAGGTGCTGTTACAAGCAAGTATGAGCATGAGAGGATTCTACATCAAATCCGTACAGTGGACTCGGATGCGTATGATTGGATAATGAGGCAAGAAGGCAGAGATCGTCGATATTGGGCATGCGCATACGATGATGGTCGGCGGTGGGGTCTGACCACAACGAACCTCTCTGAAAGTTACAACAGTGTTCTTAGAGGAATACGTGGTCTACCGGTGCTAACACTTGTCTTGGCCGTCTTTTACCGGCTCAACACGTACTTCGTGGAAAGACGTAAGTTCGGTGCTCGGATGACTGGACACCTTATGCCCCGATATGAGAAACTAACAGATGGGCTTGTACAATCCGCGCGTGGCCTACTGGTCGAGCAATTCACACTTACGGATTTTGAAGTGCGTGCTCCTGAGGGAAATTACACGGTTAAAATGAACGGTCAGCAATCAGTATGCACATGTGGTTACATGCAGGCCATGAGGATAATTTGCCCTCACATTATTGTGGTTTGTGGCAACGTGAATGTCAGTACCGAACATGTGAAGCTTTGTGCTGATTTTTATACATCAAATGCATTCCGGGCCACTTACGCACCTGCCTATGTTCCGATCCCCGATCGACGATTCTGGCCACCCCTAAAGCTATCCCCATTACTGCATCCCAATGTTGTTCCCGCACCTGGTCGACCAAGAAGACGACGACTACGAGGTAGCATGGACGAGATGGGAAAAGTGCAAGTAAGATGCAGTCAATGTAAAGAGCACGGTCACAACAAGACAACGTGTGACCGACGTTACCGTTAGTTTCTATGTAACTTTTTTTTTAATAAATTATTGTAAACTCTTTCTTAAGTAATGCACCTTCTTAATGTTGTCATATGCAAAATTTGGATTTAAAGAAATAATTTCCTTCGTATTATAAAGTGATATACTTTTCTAGCATAGCGATGGAGGAATTTGTAGGACCTGCCGATGCGTCAGTACTTACTAGGCAGAGGGAACATCTCTCTGGCCGGCCACTCACAAATAGTGACACGGTTAGTAAAAATAAACGCATCGCCATTCAAGTTAGTTCAATATAATCGATGATTTTTTTATTCAGGCACATCGCTTTGTCGAGCATGGTCGGACACTTAATCGCATACTGGAGGAGCCACGCAGCGATGCAGTAAATCGACAGCTTGAGATCGCTGGTTTCCATTGCATCTCCAACCTGAGACGGGCCACCATTGATCATGCCCTTATGAAGACACTAGCTGAGAGATGGCGACCAGAGACTCATACTTTCCACCTTCGACAGGGCGGGGCATCCGTCACCTTGAAGGATGTTTCCATACTCACAGGGCTGAGAGTGGAATCGTTGCCCGTGACCGGCTTGGAAGAACACCCTCAGCTGGATTGGGGTTTATACTGCGCACAAGTATTCAGTACCAATATGGAAGATAGCGAGGACCAGGAACTAGTGGGGGGGAAGCTTAGTCTAACATGGATAGCCAAGACTCTTCTAACCTCCACTGCTCTGGAATCGACGGATCCTATTCGGGCTATACAAGTTGTCCGTGCATTGATTCTCTTTCAAATTGGAACAAGCTCGTTGCCAGAGGGTAGCGCGGACAAGGTGCATCTACGCCACCTTCTACTCTTGGAGGACCTCGAGAGTTGTGGACGTAGGACATGGGGTGCAGCTATACTAGCACAGATGTACTATGAGCTGGACCAATTTTCTCTCATGAACGTTCGGAGAGCATACACATTTTGGACCCTACTACAGGTAACAACTCAAAATTGTTCTAATTTGCATCTAAACTTATATAATACGATTTCTTTCACCATATAGACCTAGTCTTGGGAGCATATCCACATTGGTCGCCCCCGACCGTATCAACTGGTAGAGGCTACTCTGCGCTTAGCCCCTTAAGCAGTAAGGTCAAAATAACTTCCTAACTGCTTATGTGAATTCATTTCGATATGGACCTTATGTTTTAGAATTTTTCATTAGGTGGACGGGCGGAAGGAGGTCACACAGAGAGAATGTGTCGACCACTCACCTGTCATTTTATCGTAATGAGTTGGATTTGCAAGAAGAACATCAGGTACGTAACCTACATAAGTCCTCAAGAGAAATTAAGCTCTGAACAATATTCACACCCTGCTGATAACAGATGCGGTGGACAACCTACGAGGCCCAACATGTGTTGCAATTACCTGAGATTTGTCGTGAGGGCCAAGCTATCAGGCGTTCGCAGACCGTGCTTATATACTTCAACGTCGTCGTCATGCATGTACCCGATAGGGTAATGAGGCAGTTTGGGTTGAGACAACACATTCCTGATGCAATGCCGCAATTCCCTCGGATGACAGACGGGCTAGAGCACGAGACGATCGGTCCTATGATTGAGGGCTACACCATCAAGAGCGTCTGGCTCAATGGCAACATCGACTGAACGACGTCGTTGGAGAGAGAAATTTGGATAAGACACCTGCTGATGTTTTGTCCGACTACCTTACTTGGTATTGGCAGATTACGCGACGTTGGATTGCTACGGCCATACCACCACCCCGCTAAGCGTATGAACTGCACGGACCGAGGTGGAACCAACTGGTAATTTCGTACCTAATACAAAATATTTTAAACATAATTTCTTCGTAGTTTACGATTTAAACTTCTCCTCTATAGGTGAACTCCTTATTTCGTGTGAGGGAACTGATGACGGAACATCGAAGGAGCACTGAATTGCAACAACTGATTGGCTATGTGGACTACACCATCCAGAATATGTCACTGGTGGATCCGGGAATACATGATGTCCCCCCCATGTACACTTCATACATCGAGCCCACGACGTTTGCTTCTCAACAGTGGGGTGATCAGTACACTTCCGGGGTAGAGGAAGTTCGACCGTCGTATCAGGCGACACAGTCCTACACCCAGCCCTATATTCCTCGATGCAGCAGATGGGTTCCGCAATACCATCGTTTGACTTGCTTTCCACATAGGAAGCTCAGGCCTCTCAAGCACATCAATACTTCTGGCACATGGGGCCAAGTCAAAGCCAGCCCTCTTTCGTTGGGCTCCCGGGTTATGGCGCTGGACCAGCAAGTTGGGGTATACAATCATCAGAAATGGATCTTCCCAGGGTATCCACTACATCCTTGCCGGTGACAATACAAGAGCCACCTCGTGCTTCAAACGTATCAAGTCAGAGACGGGGTGGTACATCTATGATCGGAAGGGAGCGCTCAACCACTGCTGAACCTGGGAGAAGAACCGTTGAAAGCCATGGTAGGGGTCGGGGCGATGCGGGTAGGGGGACAACAGCGGGAAGGGGGGAGGCATGCTCAGGGACAGGAGAACAAAGAAGGGGGGAGAAAGGGAAAGCGTCTACATCAAAGGGACCACTATCACATATTTTACACCATATGAAAAAATGGTTTCATTGATTGTACCCTTATGTTATCCCCATTTAAGCAAAATAATATGATGTTTTGGTTTAACTTTTCTTTAATGTTGTTATCCAAATTCGTGCAAAAGAATATTATTTTTATGATATTAATGACATTAACGTTGATTTCTACATTAATTTTTCAAATTAATTAACATCTGAACAGGACATGGCCAAGACACGTATCACAGCTCGCAAGTCGGTGCGTCTGCCTGACAACCGTTTCTTAGCAGTACATGCTCCACCGAGTCGGGCCTCCAGCCGTGTACCATCCCACGCTCCAGCGTCAGTGCATCCACCGCCATCCACGGCCCCAAGCAGGGAACCAACCGCATCACAACCAGAGCTAGTGGAGATGGTACCTCATCTTCAGACGACCGAGACAGAGTCACAGTTCACCCCTTATTCCCCGCAAGGCAGTCCGATCCTGAGTTCATCCCATAGTGAGACGTCACCGCTTGTAGAACTTGTCGACGAGGAAGAAACTTTATACGTTGACTTAGCTGATCTGCATTACACTATCGCATTGAAGTATGCACGTCTGAGTGCGCTGCGTGGAGAGCGAGTGAGGTCAATTCGTCAGTAGAGTTAGTACATTGTGATGTTATGTTTGAAATCTAGTGATATTTATGTCTACTTTAAGGGTCTCTTGTGTCTGTAGTTCTGTATGTATCTTTTTTCAAGTAAATGAAATATTTCAGCTTCTACTACTTGGAGAATTTATGAATATATGTGCGTCTCAGTTACATGTTAAAAATATTTCAATTTCCATGTTAAAAATGACCACTTAATTTTACCATAAATTAAAGAACTTTATTGCATTATATTTCCTTAAATCAATGTTAAAAAATCCAACATTCATCTACATATAAAGATATTTATGATACTTGTACAAAAATATCTAATATAGTAATTATAAATATCATAACATAGTAATTATAAATATCACAACATTTATATATGAATAAATCAATATATATTGCTAAAACTATACAAATTATAATTTTAAATTAATTAAATATTACTTAATAAAACATCACGTTTATATAAATGTAATTTTAATTGTTACATAATATTTATTATTAATATTTTAAATTTGTTCATAAATAAATACCAAATACACTAATAAACTCTTACTTAACTTAAAGTATTGTAGTAGTTTGGCGGGAAAGGGCTTTCGTAGCAAATGGTTTGCCGTAGGCGGCAAACCATTTGCCGCGCCCTCCACGTAAGCACGACAAATGGTTTGCCGCGCCACATAGGCGAGCGGCAAACCATTTGCCGATATATCACCAGTCTGGGAAATATTTTCATCTCGTACCCAGAATGGGAGATAATTGTGTCTCTCTCTCTCCATTCTGGGAAATAGCTATGTTCCCAAGCCTAAGTACGTAATTCTCCTTTGGGCGAGGAGAGTTGCTTTTTGGATGAGAAAAGCAACAAGTTTCCATATGTGGTAAAAGAAGAATTTATTTATTTTTTATGGTTTTTCACCGCACAAACTTTAAAAAATTTGTAAATTATCTTCTCAACTTTTAAAACATTATTCCTCTCTCGACCCCTTAAAATTACTAACTCTTACCCTTTGAACCTTGCAGTTAATCTATTTTTAAACTCATGAGAGTTCTTGGGGTAATTACATGGTTGATGTGTTTATTACATTGTACAAAGATCGTAGAGGTAATTTAACAAGTTTATAAGGTTCGTGAGGTAAAAATCCTTATTTTTATCACGTCATGCCCCTAAAAGGACACATGTAAATTCGATCCTCAAATGAATGAATCTAAATGAACATGATTTCGTTTGATTAAAATTTAATTCAATGTGTATGTATGTATGCATATATTACATAGATACATGTCTACATACATAGATGCATACATATGCGTATGTATGCATATTTTGTACTATATATGAGAAAAATGAAAATGTATACATGACCATCCACAGCTAAAACACACATAATTTATTACTTTAAATAGAAATCAGATTCGATGATCTTGATTTATACTATAAAATGAAGATTGCACTAAATTTTCATGCCATCTGTAACCCATCCATCAAGTGAGATCGGATTCAATTCACCAGAGCTATTGATTATTTATTTCGGCATGTTGCATTTACAACATGCCTTGGATATTTTGAACTTGATGAGCACACAATGATGTGTGTGCACATGAGTAATTTACAAGTTTTTCTCAACATCATCTAGGTTGTTCTTTCGTATATAGAAATCCTATGTGATTTATGGCTTTAGTTTTTAGTAATCGATGATCATCACGATACATGAATTGGTTTGATCATGCAAAGTTATTTGTCACTAGTCATGTGGTTTCATATAATAAGAATCGTTTGCATTTGGTTTTCTATAGGAGTTTGATCTTGCCTTTACTCAACATACAATGGTAATCATAATGTGTTAAACTTTTATATCAATAACATCCTATCTTGATATTTTTCATACATTGATTCTTATTATACAAAAAGAATAAAATTAGATTGTAAAAGATATACAATAACTGTAAAATTTGGTTTTTTTATGCTTTATATATTATCAGTTGGATATTTCCCTTGATCATATATATTTTTAACTTATCTTAGTAATTTATATTCAAATATAAAATTATAAATATTTTTATAAAACTTTAAATAAAATGAACCAAAATTGAATACCTGAAATTCAAAATAAATCAAGTAAATCATATATGAAATTAAGTTAGTAATTTCCTTTAAATCGATTTGAGTTTAGATTTGAAATTTTTAAAATGGATTGAGTATAAATCTATGTTGATTGGAAGGCATTTGATTCTATTAGCACGCTTGAAAAGGTACATATCATCAAAAAATAGAGTTCTAGCAAAGTTGAAAATTCACCTTACATAGACCAGATGTAAAAAGAAACGAGGTTTATATCTTATTCTTGTTCATTTTGTTTGATGGATAAAGAAGGGATGGATATTATTACACAGACATAATAGACTATGAATCGTTATGCAATCACTTATTTTATGTTATCTCGAGATAAAGTTTCTTTCTCTTATGATAAATATGATATCTGGCATCCAAATAGGGTGGCCATCAAAGATAAAAAAGAGAGGAGATTGTTAGACTCATGACCCTGCATACTCTCAAATTGCCTTCATAACCCTCCGCAATTGTGAACTACACCGATGACTCTAAATAGTGCTTGATTCTTACATGATATAACCATGTGTCAACTTCCATTCATTTTACAATTAACTATGACAGAATCCATCAAATATTTACATATTTCAACCTGTAAGTTCACATTGATTACAAATGATTCCACTCATTTCCCCCATCTCTATCTTCCAAGTCTTCCTCAAGCTCTCCTCCTTGTTGAACATATAACATCACCATCATCGATCGGAAGCTCATCACCACTCAAAGTTGAAGGCTGGCTTTGCTCCCACATGATGCATGAGGTCACATCGAGGCCAATTAGATTAAGATTCAAGGTAAAATACCACTTCTCTGAATTAACGAGCAATACATGAGAAACACATAGAAATCCCCAAAAAGGAGCGGAGCTTTAACAACTGACCCAATTTTGGTGAACCATACTCATCATATAAACCCAATCAAAATCTGCACTCCTACCTCCATAATCTCCCAACCAATTTACCAAATCAATCAAACTAAAACAGACGTGATTTAAACAGTGACGGATTGAGCACTTCCAATGAAGCAGGTCGTAGTAAGGTAAAGGGAAATCTATCTGACTTTTAGATATCAGGAGGTCACATATGCATAATGGAAAGCAGAGGAGGTGCGAATGGGAGATGGTGTTATATGCTACTTTGTGAGAATGAGAAAGGGAGAGAGTGACAGAGGCAGGGGATGATGAAAGATATTTTGATAGGGGATCCTAACGTCGGATCTTGGAGGGTTTGCGGTGCCCGTCAAGTCAGGTTCATCAATTGCTGTGTCGACTACTCTCACAATACTAGATCGTATCTCAGTCTCTCATCAACAATAAACCCACACTAATGCTTAATCAATGAATAATAGTGAACTAAAGTTTATTATACTCTATGCAATGACATGTATAGTATGCAAGCGTAGGGGTCGAACCACAAAGGAGCAACGAGAATAGGCCACAAAAATTGACTAAAAAAGATAATAAATATTTTTTTATCTTTATAGAAATTTTTTATTTTTGAGGATTTTTAATATTTTTTTGAAATTTTCATTTCAAATTTTTTATTTTTAGATTTTATCTTTTTATACTTTCTGATTCCAAGCACTTAAAATAAATTCAAAAATTTTTGATGTAGAATGATATTTTTAATACAACAAATAAAAGAAATAATACTAGCAGGGACCTAAACGTAATTTTAATTAACTAAAAATGAATTTCAGAACATAAATTGGAAATATAACGGCTTCTACACAAAATTTCTTGATTATTTGTTTCATATGATTTTGTTAGGGGTATAATTATAATTTTCATGAAACGGTAGGGCATACATGCAATTTATCCAAAATGTTTTGAACTGGAATACAATTTAATGGAGTGAATAATAATCAAAACCCTTAAGGGGGTCCTTGCAAAAATCCCACCCCTCATATGTATGGGCATATGAGGTGATGTGACAAAGGTCCTAGATACAAATAAAAGAAGTATAAGGGTCTACTTGTAATTAATACAAAAGTTTTTACACTACTACTTAAACTTTTTGGACTAAATAGAAAATACAAAAAGTCGAGGGTAGCTTGAAAAATTACCCCACTAAGGCACTGACGGATGACCGAGATGATTTCACTTCTTGACGCGTGACAGCCTCTCAATGGCGAATGGCAGTTCACAAGTGATAACTAGGATTATATCTCCCCAGAAGATCATGCGGTCAAGGTTAGCGCTATCCGACGGAACTGTTTGATCTGGAGCGTCCCCAAGATCGGACGATGGGAAGCCCCAGAGGAAGAACAAGGAAGAATGCCTGAAGAGGTGAACTTCGATCTGATCTCTAGGGTGCTTCGATGGTCTTGGGCACTGCAAAAAGGTACATAAGCCTCCTGGAAGCGTCCCGGAGCTACTGGGTTCAAGCGAGGTCCAAGGCTCTACGACAGAGCTTCGGAGGGCGGGAAAGGTGCGTGGCTCCAGGAACTTTGACATTGGAAAATATAACCTCCATTGAGGCTATTAGTTCTCCAGACCTGTATGGTTAGCTCCAACATACAAAAATCAAGGTCCACGATTTTTAGTTAGGGTGGAATGAAGCAGAATGAAGTCGGGCGGAGGGTCTCCAACGAGCGGCGGAGGGGAGACCCTGATCTCTCGATTCTGGAGTGAATCGAGACAGATGAAATGCATGGGGCATAAAAGGATCGATGGTGAAGGAGATATGAGTGAAATGAACGTCTGAGAATGATCCGAGCACGATGGAGACACTGGCCGGAGCGAAACTCCGACGAACTACGATATGGGGAATTAATGGAATAAAAGATAAAAAATGGCAGAAACAAAATGCTAATATAAGTTAACCTAATTTCTAGGAACGAAAATAGAGAAGCAACTAGGGCTCAACCATAGGAATGAAGGAGCCCGGGCGGAGTTGCGGTAGAGATGGCCAGTGAGCTCATGTCATACACTCATGCGCCTCTTTCTCCACGCCAAACTCTCTGGTGAAGAAGCTCCTATCATCAACGACCTATCCTAGGAGAAATCTGGGGATTTTGAGTGCCTGAGAGGGATCAAGTTTTAATGGAAGATGAGGAGGTGTTTTGTACATGGTGACTTTGAATGGGGAAGAACGCATGATTCTGTGACCCGTCGATTGAGGAGTGAAGCTGGTGTGAAAGATCATGAATCGAGGGTAAAAGTCATGAAGACGTCGACTCAAAAAATAAAAGAATCCAGTGGGGTAAATCGAGGAAGATGGACAATCAATGAATTTAGTAGGCATAGGACGTCAGAAAAGCCAGTTGACCGATGGATCAACCAAGGCTGGCCCCTCATTGGGTCACGTAGGCCGCTAAGAGACAAAATCAAAAATAAATGTAAAAAGAAATGAAAAAGAAATAGTAGATGATTTTGTTAATTTTTTCGTATAACATAAAAATTTTTATTATTTTATGCAATATTTTAATATGATTTTTATTTATTTTTTCGAGTTTATTTACTATATGTTACTGTTTGTATGTACATTTATAGGTATATTTACTTATATAATATGTATTTTATTTTTATTTCTACTTCAGATTTACTATTTTATACATAATTTATATATTTATAACTTAATTAAATACACTTAATATATTTTTATCGTATTTTTGTGAGTTATTATGTACACTCAAATAATTAGGTACATTTATTATATAGGTATATGTATGTATATTTTATCTATATATTTAGCACACTTATTTATTTTATTGTAATTTAATTTTTTATTTTATTGTAGCTATGTACAAGTGTTATAAATAATATTTGAAAAATTACAAAAATGTAAAATAATGAAAAATATAAGAATTAAATAAATTGATAATTTTATTTAAGCAAATTGCATAATAGGGGCTCAAATCTAACTTATGCAAATTAACTCCTACTTGAATAAAACTACATTCGTTAAATAAATAATTTAATTTTAAGAATAATAAAGGTGAGTTAAGTGAATTTTGATTTCATATAGAGAAGATACATGTCTGATAAGTTTTGATTTTGGCTTTTTATTCTAAGTGTCTAGGGCACCTTGTGCATTTTTTTTGGATGAAATAAAATTTGTATTTTCTATGTATTTTTATCTACAAGTTTCATGTATAAAATTAATTGATTTGAAGTATAAATAATAAATAATAAAATAAACCCCAAAATAAATTATTAAGGAATTAAAAATTAGGGTTTTTATTATATTCTTGGACCTTATCTCCCCCTACTTTATTCCTTGTCAACTCAGTCATCCTGATGCCTAGGTCTCGAGATTTAGGGCCATTCAATACATATGGTATTTCATTTCTTTTTCTTTTCTTTTCTTTTCTTTATTCTTTTATTTTGGCTTTAAATAAAACAATTTACAATGTAATAAGTGAGGGTTATTTTACGCAAAATAATGCTATATACATGCATTTAGCTAGGGTTTAATGGTCAAAATGAAGAATAAAGGTGATGAAATGGAGATTCATCACTCCCCTATACTTGCTTTTGCTAGTTCCTAGCAAACACTTGTGCCTATAAGTGCAAAGAAGAAAATTAAAGAAAAGAAAAAGAAAGAACTTGGAATGATTTTTTGATTCTTAAACTTGCCTTATCAAGATCAAAGTTTGGAGCTCAGTTAAGACCTTTGCATTATTAGTTTGTTCGGAACTACACTAAGATTAGGAAATGTGACACAACATCTATTAGGTTCCATAATACCATCGTCCGGTTCTATTCACGATCAGGTCAGAGTTATCCTCTCAGTCGCATACTCTTGCTACTTTGAAATGGCATATCCATGTGTATGAATTTTTAGCTCTTCCTAGACAAACCGTTGAACTATAAAAAGATCTACTCTCCTGGTATCTCGTTCTCTGGGAGACATGTATTTCCTTCTAAGGTCAAGTACCGCTGGTCTTTACAACCGAGCGAGGGAAGACACTGGAATAATGGGAAAAGAACTGAGAATGGACCTGTGTAGTCTTCATTCCCTTGTGAAGCACGGTCAGTGTAACCGAGTCTTCACCAAGAAACATGCTTTTTTTTTCTGAAGCTCATATTTTTGGTGGAATTTTTAATGTAGCTTCTTCTTTGGATTTTTCTTTGACTTATAACAGCTTTTGTTCCACCTATTATTTGGTGTGTTAGAAAAAGTTATGCTCGCAGACAGTTCATCAACCAAACATTGTCTCAATCCAGTCTCCAATTTTTAGATATCATGACAACCAAAAGAAGTGGGTTAGAATGCCTATTTCGACAATCCCTAAGAATGGTTCTTGAGCCACCCTTGACGGAGCAGCCTAACATCGTCCTTGAGCTAAGTGTTAAGTGTAAGGTCTCTAGTAAAGCCACTGTCTCAAGAGTCTTACAGATGATATGAAGGGTTCTAGTTAGACACATTGAATCAACTCCTGAACATAGTCTCATGGAACCTAAAGAATTAAGATAAGGTGACCTGAAGTATCCCAATTCCAGTCCTTAATGGGTTCCTCTGAAATTAAGTGGATTAAGGCCTATACCAAGCTCAAATATTTAGACTTCAATTCAAACTTGTTCAATTATCTTGATCATTTCGAAAAATGCAAATGCTATGTACAATGTAAGAGAAAAAATAATCTTTTTATGAATCAATTTTCTATTTTGAACTTTTTATGGATTTTTGAAAAAAAGTTTTGTAAATTTTTTATGCAAGTTTTTGAAATGATTTTGCGGATGTTTTTGGATTTTGTAAGTTTTTAGGGATTTTTGGATAAAGGTTAGTGACAGTATTATGCATAACTATTTACACGGGAATGCATATATATTTACAAGAGTTGGGGACTATTTTACACATGGAATTTCACATGTTGAAGGTCGGTGATTATTTACAAGATTTATATATACAAGTTTTATACAATTTGTAAGGATTTTTATTTGAGTTATTATTTACATAGGGTTCTCAAAACATTTGAAAATATTTTTACTAACACTTTGAAAACTTATTTTTACAAATAATTTTGACAAACATTTTTACAAGTATTTATAAAAGTTGAAAATCATTTTGAAAATATTTTCCAAACATTATATAGATTTTTCAAAGTATTTTTTGCAACCATTTTTCTAATCATTTGCAAGTAGATTTTCAAAATTTTATATACACAAATAAAAGGAAAGTTTACAAACAAAAGATTTTACAAAGATTTGAAAACATTTTGTAAACGTTTTCCAAATAAATTTCAAAAGATTTTTCAACCATTTTTCAAATCATTTTGCAAAAAAAATTAATCTTGATTTATTACTTGTATTTTTGAGGACCATATTATTGAAAATACAAAAGTACGAGTTACGGCTAAAATATATAGAACGTATATACGACCCCTTATACTTAGCTTGAGTTATGTCCTCATAGATTAGAGAGAAAAAGGAAGACATAATACACACTAAGTATAAAAAAGTCTATGCTACAACAACTAAAGTATCAAAGAATGAGAAGTTCACCATCACCCCTATAATCAGGATGAAATAATCCTAAGTATAACAGATTATACACAAGGCTGGAAAGGTCAAGGGTGGAAATGTCCGAACTCATCAGCTCAACCTCTCTCCCACTATACTTAGGGTAAAATATCCCTAAGTATAGACAAAATATCAAGAGTTGAGGAGACGGGTGAGGGATCACAAAATGAACAACTCAGGGTGTTCACCACCTATACTTAGGATAAAGTACGTCCTAAGTATAACCGTGATGAAAGACATGAAACCTTTTCGGAAGAATTAGATAATAGAAAAGGAAAAGAAGAAAAGAAGAAAATAGAAAATATTTTTGTGATTTTCTGCTCAAATGTCTGATCCACTGAACTTTGGGAGCTCATCTTGAGATACAACTTAAATAGAATCGACAACAGACATGAATGTGTCATGATCTAAATACGGCTTCAGCAACTTTCCGTTGACTATGAAAGATTGTGCTCAGGTGATAATTCAGATATTAGAGGACTTCTGTTGTCACACAAAATTTTCATAATAAGAGGTCTACTCCACTTGCTTTTCAGTTTGCCTGGAAAGATTTTTAACTTTGTATCAAAAAACCACACCTTCTGTCCAGGTTCAAAAGTTTTCCTGTTAATGTGTTTATCATGCTATTTCTTGACTTTCTATTTGTACATAAGGTTGTTATCGTATGCGTAGTCTCTAAATTCAAGCAAACAGTTCAGAGTGACTTTCCTATTCTTGCTCACTTTCTCATAATCTAGTTGCACATGTTCAATACCCATAATGATTTTTGAATTAACTCCACATGCATGTGGTATGGCTTGCCATAAACAAGGTAGTAGGAAGACATGCTGAGAAGAGACTTATATGATGTTCTATAGGCCCAAAGAACTGAATCAAGCAATTGTAACCAATTCTTTCTTTCTGATTTTACAAGCTTCTACATGATAGTATTGATATCCCTGTTGGAACATTCAGGCAAGCCATTGGATTAAGGGTGATACAATGCTGCAACATGATGCTCAATGTTGTATTCTTTAGTCAACTTCTTGACCTCTTTGTTAATAAAATGGCTCCCCTAATCAGATATGAGAATCTTTAGAATCCCAAATCGGAGATAATATTGTCCTTCAAAAATTGATACACGGTGCGTCTTTCTGTGGTTTGAATGGGGATTGCCTCCACCAATCTACTAACATAATCGACGACCAGCAGGATGTATTCAAAGCCCTGACTGTTAGGGAATGGGTCCATAAAATCAATGCCCCATATGTCGAAGATGTCAGAAATCTGAATATATTTCATTGGCATTATGTATCGCATACTGATATTTTCAGCCATTCTCTGAAAATCAGTACATTTCTTTACATAATCAGTTGCATCCTTGAATAAAGTCAGCAACCAAAGCCACATTGGACTACTTTTGCCGCCATCCTCTTTCCAGAATGGTGTCCACATGCTTCAAGCTTGTGACAATGGTCCAGGACATCTTTGATCTCCTCCCGAGGTATGCACCTCCTCCAGATGCAATATGTGCCCTCTCGGAATAGATGTGGATCCTCCAACTGGTAAAAGTGAATGTCAACCAAGAATTTATCTACTTTGATCTTCAGCCAGTCCTGCAGAGTCTTCTTGGTGACAAGATAGTTGGCAATATCCACATACCAGGGGAAAGAGTATATTAAGATTTCCTCAAGGAAAGGTCTTTGTAATAGGAATGAAGTTCTGCTCAGGAGTCCATGCTTCAATGATTTTGGAAAGATGATCTGCCACCACATTTTTGAATCCATCGAATCAAATGAATCTTGGCATCTTTATTACTTTGTAGAAACTTGATGTCAGAATGGTTAGTGGAGATTATCACCTTGGATCCGAGATGATGCGATCTTTACTTCTCCAGGGTAAATACTATAGCTAGTAGCTCTTTCTCTGTCACTATATAATTCTTCTGGACTTCATCAAGTATTCTACTAGCATAATTAAATGCAATAGACATCCATCTCATCATTGTCCTAGTACTGCACCGATTGTGAAATAATAAGCATCTGTCATTATATTAAAGGGTAGAGACCAATCGGTTGACTAGAGGACAAGAGCATGTGTGATTAGATCTTTCAAAATATTTAAGGAATGGAGGACATGTTCATTGACCACAAAATCAGCTTCATTACCATGTAGATCAGTCAATAGTCGGGAAATCTTATTGAATTCCTTAATGAATCGACGATAAAAACCAACATGCCCCCAAAATGACCGGACTTGCTTGAGATTTGTAGGTGGCCCAGGTTTTAAATCACATCCACCTTGGATGGGTCAACCTCCATGCCATGCTTAGAGATGACGTGACCCAGTACAATTCTCTCGATCACCATGAAGTGACTCTTATCCCATGAAAGTACAAGGTTCACCTCACAAAATCTTTTCAGCACTCAGTCTAAATATCCCAAACACTGGTCGAAGCTATCACCGTAGACCAAGAAGTTGTCCATAAAACTTCGAGAAAGCTACCAACCATATCAGCAAACACTACAAACATGCACCTTTGGAATATAGTGGGTGCATTGTACAATTCAAAATGCATTCTTTTGAAGGCATATGTCCCGATCTAGAGCAATGATGACTTGATTATACCTGGAGTAGCCGTCTAAGAAGCAAAAAATATTCCTTTGCTGCCAGTCTTTCGACTATCTGGTCTATGATAGACAGTGGAAAATGATCCTTTTTTGTTCCAAGATTTAAGCATCTATAATCCACATAGACGTGCCATGATGTCGACACTGGGGTCAGAATCTCCTCTCCCTTACCATTGGTAACTATGGTGATCCCTGATTTCTTGGGCACTACATGCATGGGGCTCACCCATTTGTTATCGGAGATGTGATAGATAATCTTGTATTACACCATTTGTGATTTCTTTTACGACCGCCTCCTGTAGGTTGGGGTTCAATCTGCGCTAAAATTTCTGGGAGGGCTCGTTGTCTTCTTCTAGATAAATGTGATGCGAGCAGAGTAAAGGATTTATCCTGTGGAGATCTATGGTATTACAACCTATTACCTTATGGTTTCTTTCAAGAACCTCAATAAGGCGATATTATTTCTCTTTGGTCAGATGAGAATTGATAACGACCAGATGCATGTCTTGTACACGTGCAAGGAAGGCATACTTCATATTGGAGTGAAGAGGCTTGAGCTCTGGGGGAGAAGGAGCCGGCTTGGTGGCGACTTCAACTGAAGGATATGGGATAATCCTCAAGTGCATCACGGAAGCATGAGCATCATATCCATATACGATGATGAACGACTAGTCGCACTAGTTGTTCTATGCAGCGGAATTTAAAAAGTTTCTTGCGATGAAACCACATGATCCAAAAACGATTATAGGATCGTTTCATCTAATACCACATCAAGTATATAGGAATACCTCTTGTAGCACGATTGATCAAGTCTCTACGAAAAAGAGACCTCCTGTCTCAAGTCCAATCTTCGAAGAAGATGCTTGCGACTGCAGGGATGAGTCGCGTGATCCTCGCAATCCAAGATGTTGATCCAAGCGTGGGAACTCCTGATTTCGTCGCACGAGATCGAACACCTTCTTCATGAGCGAAGCACACCAAGAAGATGGAGAATTGAGAGTCGTCGAGGCGGCGGCACAACAGCGGAGCGACGACGGAGACTTCTCCTCTAGGGTATAGTGGACGACTACCAATAGAGAGAGAGAGAGAGAGGAAATGGTGTGCGAACTTAAAGAGAGGAGAGAGCTTGTTGTTTCTTATTTGCTTAACCCTAGAGAGCATGTGGTGCCTCTCTATTTATATGGTTTTGAGAGTCCATGGATCACAATCCATGGGACATACAAAATCAATGGATGAGATTGATTTGTGCTTCTTTCAATGGTCAAGATTGTTGTTGGTAAAAAATCCAACAACTAATAATTTAATTTAAACTGAATATATTTGATAAATCAAATATAATTCAATCCTAAATCAAATCACCAAGAATGGGAGATAATGGAGATGGAAATCTCCAATTCCATATGGGGTCATGGACGGCTACCCTTTCCATGTTGGAATAGGTAGCCGTCCCCACCCCATTATGGAATGGGAGATTTTCCAATGTAATCCAAGATTTCTTGATTCTTTGTATCTCTATTTACAACAACAATTGTTGTAATATATTCTACAAAAAAATAATTCGCAATTATTTTGAGAATATTGCAATCTTGCCATTGGAAGTTTGTGAATCACATTCACAACCCAAAACAAAATGTGATTGACATTTTCAATTAATTATACAATGTGAATCCAATTCACACCAATAATTAATCAACAAATATACATCATAACAAGCTCTCTCTAATACATTATAAATCACATTTATAATATATTATGAATAATTAGATATTGCTATCCACATTATTCCTATCTATAATAATTAAATCACATTTAATTATATTGGATAAATATTCACTTGCATCAAGATAATTAAATCACATTGAATTATAAATCTCTCAATGCTTAGATATAATTCAACTATGGAATTACTCTTGAACCCTTTCAAGAATAATGTGCTTTCTTCGCAGATTTGGAGATAAGGACAAGGCGATTGCCATGTTCCACGTATAGTGACTTGGATATTGAGATCACATCTCAAATCCATATATCATGGATCTCCACAGATGCTTGATTAAATCAAGGCCGTAGGCCTAATCTTCTCATTGCATCTGAATCTCATTCATACCAATGTCCAATACTTGGATTAAGATTAGGTTACTTCTTTACTGAGAGGAGTCACTAAAATCCAAACATGTTTCATCACTCCCTCGGAATGGAAGCATCATAGTTATACAATTGTTTATGATCATATCACCCTCATGTATTTCTAACACTTGTACATCCTGCATACTGGAAGACCTATGATGAAACCCAAAGATATAGATCAATTTTATACTGTCTTCTTTAGGGTTTAATCACCAAGTTTCTCAATCTTAGTCATTGGGAATTGGTATCGATCATATGCTTTCCCAAAGCATATATCATACCTTCAAATTCTTGTCATGCTTCCAAAGCATGACGACCATGCATGGAATTTGATCGGTCCCAATACCTCATGAGTGAGCTCATGTCTTCCGGTTCATATGTGAACTTGTATGATCCCTTTGAGAGATCGTATTACTCATATGTCCTTGCATACCAGCTTGCCAGTGTATAGACCTTGGTTAGATCATCAACCTATTGGTCTGCCAAATGTACATACTCAGACATATAGTAACACATCCGTCTCTGGTCAGAGGATGAGTGCCTATGTTGTGACATCATTCAACATAGGTCTTTGGTTATCTCGATCTCGTTAAGTGAACCCTTTGACTCAACTAATCTGACAACTCCGAATCACTATTCCCATGAAGAGGACTTGCATCAAGAGGTCGGTCAGATATCAGCCAAATGAGAAAGAATTGCCTTCTCCTACTCAAGCTGGAGATCATCACTTAATAATCATTTGATGGTGCTTGATGACTCCTCTATATAACTCCTTAGATATTCATCCAAGCACCAGCCTCTATGATTCAATCAATGAATCAACATATGTATGATTATCAAGTCGGCCATGGTACATAAACCTTATTGTATAGAGGGAACTTATAATGCATTCATTCATTTAATCTCAGAAAGGGAGTGAAAACAATCAATAACTTTTATTGACAAATCATATATTACAATAACATTTATTATAGAAATGGTTTGCCTCGGGCTCACATGGCTAACTATCTCCCACTAGCCCTCAGAACCATTCAGGAACAATCCTTAAACCTATACTCATTACATGGTGGTCGAAAACCTTCTGTGTCAGAGGTTTGGTAAGAGGATAGACAACGTTGTCCGCAGAGGCCACCTTGGTGATGATGATATCACCATGCTTTTGAATCTCCCAAATGATGTGGTATTTCCTTTCCATGTGCTTGATCTTTTGATGCCATCTAGGTTCCATCACCTAGGGAATGGCTCCCGTGTTATCGCAGAGTAACAGGATGGGAGTATCAGAGGAAACTACACCAAGCTCCAGGATGAACTTGCGCAACCACACTGTCTCCTTTGCAGCATCTGATGCGGCAATGTATTCAGCTTCTGTTGTTGAATCTGTTGTAGTGTCCTGCTTCTTGCTTTTCCAGCTCACAACACCACCATTGAACAGGAATAGAAACCCTGATGTCGTCTTTTGATCAACAATATCCGATTGGAAGTCTGAATCTGTATATCCCAAGACTTGGAGATCACCATCTCCATAGATCAAGATGTAATCTTGCGTCCGTCTTAGATATTTGAAAATGTTCTTTACTGCATTCCAGTGTTGCTCTCCATATAAGGATTAGTAACAACTTACCACTCCCACTGCATGGCAGATATCTGGTTTAGTACACATCATAGCGTACATTGAGCTTCCTACAGGTGATGCATAGGGGAATCCACCCATGACTTTCTTTTCCTCAATAGTTTAAGGAGCCATCCCTTTAGTCAGGTGGATACCATGTCATAAGGGAAGGAAACCTTTCATGGAACTATCCATACAGAATCGTTCAAGAATCTTTTTAATGTACCCACGTTGTGACAATCCCAATATCCTCTTATCTTGATTTCTGAACAACTTCAGACCTAAGATGTAAGAGGCTCCAAGATCATTCATCTCAAAGGTATGGGATAGCCAAATTTTCACACTGGTCATCATCCCTGTATCATTCCCAATGATAAGAATGTCATCTACGTAAATCACGATGAACACAATGGCGCTCCCGCTAAGATTCTTGTACACACAAGGTTCATCAGGATTCTGCACAAAATTATAACTCTTTATGGTTTCGTCAAATCTGATGTTCCAGCTACGAGAAGCTTGTTTGAGCCCATAGATGGATTTCTTCAGCTTGCATACTTTTCCATCCTCAACTATGAAGCCTTGGGGCTGCTCCATATAGATATAATCCTCTAGGTATCCATTGAGGAAAGCTGTCTTGACGTCCATCTGCCAGATGTCGTAGTCAAGATATGCAGCTATAACTAGTAGTGTCCTGATGGATTTAATCATAGCCACATGAGAGAACTTCTCATCGTAATTGATGCCTTCTCTCTGTGCGTAGCCTTTGGCTACAAGCCGTGTCTTGAAAGTCTCTACTTTACTATCAGGTCCCCTCTTTCTCTTGAAGATCCATTTACATCCAACGAGATTTACCTCTTTAGGTGGATCCTCTAGGGTCCATACACGATTCTTATGCATGGAGTCAATTTCTGACTTCATTGCTAGCATCCATCTATCCATGTCATGATCCGCGAGTGCTTTATCAAATGAAGGAGGATCATTGTCAATTTCATTTGATACATGGAATCCATACCTTTCAGGTGGTGCAATCACCCTCGAACTTCTTCGAAGAGGTATGGGTGTTTCATATTTGTTTATCTCTTCAGTTTCTGGCTCAGGAAGCTCAGAATCCTAAGGGGATTCAATGAGTTCCTCTACTTCATTTTTGTCTTGACCTTTAAGGAAATCATCCTCCAGAAATTTCACATCTCTAGACACAAAAACCTTTTAGGTCTCAGGGTCATAAAGCTTGTATCCAATACCATCTTTTACATACCCAATGAAGTAACACTCGCGAGAGCGGGATTCTAGCTTACTTGCATCCACATTCTTTGCATGGACCAAGCAACCCCAAACCCTCAAGTGCTTAACACTAGGTTTGGTTCCATACTAGAGCTCATGAGGAGTCTTAGGTATAGATTTGCTAGGAATCTTATTCAGGATATATATTGCACTCTCTACTGCATATCCCCAGAAACTAAGTGGTAAATGTGCTTTGCTCATCATTGAACAAACCATATCCATGATGGTCCTGTTGCGTCTTTCAGCAACACCATTAAGTTGGGGAGTTCCAGGAGGAGTGAGATTAGAGACAATTCCATTCTCTTTAAGGTATTCCTTGAATTCATCTGAGAGGTACTCTCCACCTTGATCAGATAGAATCCATTTAATCTTCCTATCGGGTTGGTTATCAACCAAAGCCTTGAACTCTTTGAACTTTTCAAAGGTTTTAGATTTATGACGTAATAGGAAGATAAACCCGTATCGCGAATGTTCATTAATAAATGTCAAATAATATCGATATCCATTTCGAGTCGCGGTACTGAAGGGGTCACATACATCGGTATGTACTAGGTCAAGAATACCTTCGCATCTTGTAACCTTATCACGGAAAGGCATCCTAGTCATTTTACCTCGAATTCAATGTTCACAGGTAGGCAAAGATTGAACCTGTAGAAAATCTAAAGGTCCATCCTTTATCAATCTATTGATCCTATCAACAGATAAATGACCAAGCCTTTGATGCCAAATCATATTCGAATGATTTCCATTCTCCCTGGATCTTGTAGGGTTTTTATTAGTGGTAGTAACATTCATGACATGTTCATCAATGCACAATTCATAGAGTCCTCCAGAAGTCAAAATACCATCCGCAATATATTTATCATAATGATTTATGACTAATTTATTACAAAAAAGGAATGAATATCCACTTCTAACAAGTTTAAATACAAATATCAAATTCCTTCTGACTTCAGGTACATAAAGACACTCTTTAAGTACTAAGACTCTACCACCAAAATACCATCCGCAATATATTTATCATAGTGATTTATGACTAATTTATTACAGAAAAGGAATGAATATCCACTTCTAACAAGTTTAGATACAGATATCAAATTCCTTCTGACTTTAGGTACATAAAGACACTCTTTAAGTACTAAGACTATACCACTAGATAATGATAGTTGTCAGGTTCCGACGGCGACTGCTGCAAAATTTGCATCAGATCCCATCTGGATGACTATCTTCCCTTCTTCCAGATTTCTAGTTTCCTGAAACAAATGCAACAAATTGCATACATGAACAGAAGCATCAGAATCTATAACCCAACTTCCTTCTCGTCCAACAAGAAAACTAGTTTCAATGAGGAAAGTAGATTTCATACCTGATGGGGCTTTACCTTTGTCGACCGACTTTAGGTATTTCGGGTAGTTACGCCTCCAGTGCCCTAGCTTCTTGCAGTGGTGACAAACATCGGTTTTCTTTGACGCTATCAATGTGGATGCATTGGAAGACAAGCCAACACCTTGACTCTTCTTCTTTCTTTTCTGGGCTGGGCACTTCCGAGAACCTTACTTCCAACCGCACTTCCCTTTGACTTGTGCAACCATTGCACTGCCAGAGGGACCATCTTTCTTCATTACATCTTCCACAAACTTTAATGCAGCAAGAAGTCCAGCGTTAGTCAAGTCCAACTTATTCATGTGGAATGAAATCATAAAATTATTGAAAGTCTTGGGCAAAGACAGCAGAATGAAGTCAGCTTGCATGTCTGCATCCATATTTGCCCCAAGGGTCTCCAGTTCAGACAAGTACCCAAACATTTTGAGTACATGTTCTCGGACTGAAGTCCCTTCTTGCATCCTGTAGCGAACGAGTTCTTTCATAATATTGTAACGTTGGGTGTGGTTTATGTCACCAAACATATCTTTCAGATTCTGCATTATCTCCTGTCATGTGCTCATCTCCACGTGTTGCTTTTGAAGAACATTGGAGAGTGAACCCAGGATGTAGCATCTAGCCAAGACATGATCTTCATCATACTTGTCATTGTATTTCTTTTCTTCCTTCGTCTTAAGGCTTTCATGCTTGTCCTCTATGAGTACATAACTTCTGCTTTCAGCCGAGAGAATAAGTTCCAAATTATGGATCCAATCCGAATAATTTGGTCCGGTCAACTGGTTGACCTCTAGAAGCATTCTCAGAAGGTTCATGAACTTTATTTTCTGAAAGTTTATTCCCTTAATCACTTTCAAAGCAAGGAATATACTTACTGCTATATCCCAAGCAAGAACTGAGATCTCCTCTTTATCTTTGTCACATCCCAATAATATGAGAACATGGGACTCCAATGAAGAGAAGCGGGAACACATTCCGCCTTGCAAGTCCAACTTGCATTTCTCAATTCGGTCTTTAATACCCCGGCCCACCACCCCTAAGGTGATGTTGACCCGTTGTTAATTGAACAAACCGTCAACAGGAATACAACTCGATATGCGCAATCTAATATTGCCCCAATAATACGAGGACCTGATATTGGGGTCACTAACCATACGTCCGTACTCTTTCAAGAAGCGAAAAGACCGATCCAAATGGATCGTATGCAGGAGCTGTCACTTCGGACAGGCGTCTCCTACATACAATATCTGGCGACGGAACCCTTCACCTTGACGAGAGACCATGGATATCACTTATGTGATCCTCCACCACAAATTCAAATTTTAATTAATTATCATGAATCATATCCATATAAATAATTCTTCCAAGGGAAATACATATCTATTCATAGTAGAGTGTTTCTAAATGGATATAATTAATTTAATCACATTAAATCAATTATCAATCCAATTCAATCAACAAACTTGATTTTTTTACTTGAATATATATGGTATTATCTCAAAGTACGTATTAATTCGAATTTTAATAATTAGAAAAATATACCTTGATTTCTCCAGCATTATCGAGTCCCTACCCGCTGTCATGACCAGTACCGACGGGAGTGGGATAGACCGCACACGGTGCAACCTTCTACCCCAACGCTCCCCGACTAGATACCATATCCACCTCAGGAAAGAATAATGCCAAATAGATCATTGTGTACTTGAGATGATCATTGGTTTTTCAACCGAAATTATACCATATAGTAATAATCAAAAAAATTTTGATTATAAGGAAATTTGCTAAACAAATTCCCAATCCTATTCAAGCAAGTTTGTTTATTAAGTGTGTATCTAATTGATTTAGATTAAATCAAATCAATTTTTTGGCTAAGGCCATGTCAATTAAGGAAATAATTATCACTAAATATTTCTCAAATTCTTTTTGTAATTATTTCAGGAAATTAACAACTAATTTCACTAATTGACAATCACATGGTTCTTGATTAGGAATGTAATTTCAGCAGTGACCCCTACTTATTAAAATTAACATATCTCAATCAAATCAAATCTAAATTACGTAAAATCCATTTACTAAGATTGATAATTTGATTTATGACAGAACCTATGTGATATTTCATGCATTTTTAGGCACATAAAAACAGTAATTAACTCCTTAATCATGTTAAGATTCACATTTCCCGTAACTGTGGATACAAGTTCATTCAAAAGACCATATCTCGAGCAAGCGGAATCGAAATTAAGTAAACTCAGATGCTATGATTTCCTAATTTAACGGGGAAACAAAAACCAATTCATATTTAAACATTTTAAATAGGGCTGAATTTATTCAATAAACAGAGGTGCAAAAATAAAATGCGATAAAAACTTTCGCAACCTTAACGAACCCAAGTCATCCTAGGTTTATGGATCGCATCCAAAACCTTCGACCTAAGGCTCTGATATAACTTGAAGGATATGGTATAATCCTCAAGTACATCATGGAAGCGTGAGCATCGTATCCATATACAATGAAGAATGACTAGTCGCACTAGTTGTTCTATGCAACTGAATTTAAAAAATTTCATGCGATGAAACCACATGATCCAAGAACGATTCTCGGATCGTTTCATCTAATACCAAATCAAGTATATAGGAATACCTCTTGTAGCGTAGTTGATCAAGTCTCTACGAAAAAGAGACCTCATGTCTCAAGTCCGATCTTCGAAGAAGACGCTTGCGAGCGCGGGGGTGAGTCGCGTAATCCTCGCAATCCAAGATGTTGATCCATGCGTGGGAACTCCTGATCTCGTCGCACGAGATTGAACACCTTCTTCGTGAGCGAAGCACACCAAGAAGATGTATAACTGAGAGTCGTCGAGGTGGCAGCACAATGACGGAGCGACGGCGGAGACTTCTCCTCTAGGGTATGGTGGACGACCACCAATAGAGAGAGAGAGAGGAGATGGCGTGTGAAATTAAAGAGAGGAGAGAGCTTGTTTTTTCTTATTTGATTAACCCTAGAGAGCATTGGATGCCTCTCTATTTATAGGGTTTTGAGAGTCCATGGATCACAATCCATGGGACACATAAAATCAATGGATGAGATTGATTTGTACTTCTTTCAATGGTCTAGATTGCTGTTGGTAAAAAACCCAACAATTAATAATTTAATTTAGATTAAATATATTTGATAAATCAAATATAATTCAATCCTAAATTAAATAACCAAGAATTGGAGATAATGAAGATGGAAATCTCCAATTCCATATGGGGTCATGGACGACTACCCTTTCCATGTTGGAATAGGTAGCCATCCCCACCCCATTATGGAATGGGAGATTTTCCAATGTAATCCAAGATTTCTTGATTCTTTATATCTTCATTACAACAACAATTGTTGTAATATATTCTATAAAAAAATAATACACAATTATTTTGAGAATATTGCAATCTTGCCATTGGAAGTTTGTGAATCACATTCACAATCCAAAACAAAATGTGATTTATATTTTTCAATTAATTATACAATATGAATCTAATTCACAATAATAATTAATCAATAAATATAAATCATTAAAAGCTCTCTCTAATACATTATAAATCACATTTATATTATACTAAGAATAATTGGATATTGCTATCCACATTATTCCTATCCACAATAATTAAATCACATTTAATTATATTGGATAAATATTCACATGCATCAAGATAATTAAATCGCATTTAATTATCAATCTCTCAATGCTTAGATATAATTCAACTATGGAATTACTCTTGAACCCTTTCAAGAATAATGCGCTTTCTTCGCAAATACTTGGAGATAAGGACAAGGCGATTGCATTGTTCCACGTATAGTGACTTGGATATTGAGATCACAACTCAAATCCAGATCTCATGGACCTCCCACAGATGCTTGATTAAATCAAGGCCGTAGACCTAATCTTTTCATTGCATCTGAATCTCATTTAGACCAATGTCCAATACTTGGATTAAGATCAAGTTACTTCTCTACTAAGAGGAGTCACTAAAATCCAAACCTGTTTCATCACTCCCTCAGAATAGAAGTGTCGTAGTTATACAATCGTTTATGATCACATCACCCTCAGGTATTCTTAACACCTGTACATCCTGCATACTGGAAGACCTATGATGAAACCCAAAGATATAGATCACTTTTATACTGTCTTCTTTAGGGTTCAATCATCAAGTTTCTCAATCTTGGTCATTGGGAATTGGTATCGATCATATGCTTTCCCAAAGCATATATCATACCTTCAAATTCTTGTCATGCTTCCAAAGCATGACGACAATGCATGGAATTTGATCGGTCCCAATACCTCATGAGTGATCTCATATCTTCTGGTTCATATGTGAACTTGTATTATCCCTTTGAGAGATCATATTACTCATATGTCCTTACATGCACACTAGCTCGGCGTTGTATAGACCTTGGTTTGGTCATCAACCTATTGGTCTGTCAAATATACACACTCAGACATATAGTAACACATCTGTCTCTGGTCAGAGGATGAGTGCCTATGTTGTGACAGCATTCAACATAGGTCTTTGGTTATCTCGATCTCGTTAAGTCAACCCTTTGACTCAACTAATCTGACACCTCCGAATCACTATTCCCATGAAAAGGACCTGGATCAAGAGGTCGGTCAGATATCATCCAAATGAGAAAGGATTGCCATCTCCTACTCAAGCTAGAGATCATCACTTAATAATCATTTGATGGTGCTTGATGAGTCCTCTATCTAACTCATATATTCATCCAAGCACCAGCCTCTATGATTCAATCAATGAATCAACAACTGTATGATTATCAAGTCGGCCATGGTACATAACCCTTATTGTACAGAGGGACCTTATAGTGCATTTATTCATTTAATCTCAGAAAGGGAGTGAAAACAATCAATAACTTTTATTTATAAATCGTATATTACAATAACATTTATTGTAGGAATGGTTCGCCTCGAACTCACATGGCTAACATCAACAACTATAATCGGTGTCATCTCTTTCGACTGTATGTTGTCTACCATATGGCATTCGAAATCAGAAACCAAAACATCACATATATCTATGATAAATTCATTCTACTCAGAAGAGGATTGTTGTTGAAACAATTAAGAGTCTTCATCAGCGAAACTCTCATGATCGAAGACATTAGTGAATTCGACTACTCTCTCAAGGCTTTCCTTAGGGGAGAGGATTGCTTGTGTCTCCATGTTGTCCAGAAATAAATTAGTGTCTTTGATCTCAACAAGAACATCACAGTCATCTCGGCCATTCGAAACACTCTCGACACAGATGCCACTTCTATTGGTTTTGTTTCAGGGGCTGTCTTAATTAGAATTTTATCAGTGTTAGAGTGTAATCTAATCTCTCCAGTGTTATAATCTACCACTGCCTCGACAGTTTGAAGGAACGACCGATCGAGAATGATTGGAGTGCGGAGAAGAGGTGCCAAGGTGTCCATATCTAGGACAATGAAATCCATAGGGAAGTGCATCCCTTGAACTGTGATAATTACACCCTCCAACATGCCCCTCGACCGCTTAACGGGTTAGTCTGCGAACTGCAGAATCATCTTCGTAGGCTTAAGAAGTCCTGCTCCAAGTTCCTTGAGCAGGGAAAAAGGCAGTAAATTTATAGATGATCTACTATTGAGCAGTGTGCGCTCGAACTCTTGATTGAAATTTGGCATCTAACGAGTGGTGCTCCTTTGTCTTTTTATTTTCTCGGGAGATTGCTGAAGGCATTGATAATATCCATGGTCAGGATGTGCGTCTTTGGTTTTCTCTATTTTTCTTCTATTTGCATGCTTGGTTATGCATGCCTCTTTAAGTACCCTTTTCACTACTAGCATATACTCCTTGGCTTTCAACAAAGGCATTTCAAGGATAATATTTTGCAATATGCTCACTATGACCGCAAAAACCAACTAGGGTTAAGTGTAGAATTAAGCTGTCGTTGTGACCCTAATCAATCAATGCAGTTAACAAGAAAATTATTTAAACCACTAATAAACCAAGCAGTGAAAATGAGCAGTTTTTCTATTTTTTTAACCTAGTATAGCGACCAGGGTCGAATTAAAGGAGCATAATTAAACATTACGTAGACGATTCAAAATCAAAGGATTTTTATTTGTCTTTTTAGTGGTTTTAATTTTTCAAATTTTTATTTTTTCAATATAGGACAAATAAGACAAAAATACACAAGTCTTCATTTTGTATTTTTCAAATATGTCAAACATACTCATAAAAATAAAGTAAAAATATTTTTGGGTTTTATATATTTTATAGTGTTTTCGAAAATTTTTGGAAATTATCAGATGTTTTTGTGATTTTGTAAAAATCAAACCGTGATAAAATAAGCAAACAATGCACAACCAGAAGTATTTTTCAAATTACAAATAGATAGAATGCTCAAAACACCTTGAAGTGAATTTTTAATACATGTGAAAAAATATCTACAAACACGAACTAAAAGCAATTATTTGATTTTTTTATTGATTTTGTATGATTTTTATAAGTTTCCAAATATTTTACAATTTTTTAGATTTTTATGAAGTATTTTCAAACAAAAATATATAAAAGCAAACACATAATAAAAGACAACTACATAAATTATTATGGAATGTTAAAAGGATTTTTTGAATTTTTATGAATTTTCTATGACAAACATGGATTTTTAGATGGTTTTCGAATTTTTAATAATAGAAAATGAATGAAAATTAATAAGCAAAAATCACCATAATTAAAACATGTAAACAAAGTCACAAGTAATTTTATGCAATTTTTGGAGTTAATTGGCTTTTTATTGCAATTAACAAAAGATTAAAATTGAAAACAGTGCACAAGGACCAATCTACAAATATTTAGACTTTCTGGGCCTGTAGAATAATAAACAATGAAAACTTAGAGGCTACTATGCAATTTATCCATGGAAAATGTGTGCAACACGCGAAGAAGTGGTCACAAGGGTATATGTAAAATTATTAAAACAATTAATTCATTCAATAACCAGATCAAAGTTTGGGATAAAAACTGCAAATACACCGAAGAGTACGTGAAGCTACATGTAAGTGCAACTCGATTGGACTAAAATGCAAATACAAAAACTATATGGTCCTTAACACAATAAGTTTTAACTACTTATTACAATTATTGGACTGAACTGAAATGAAATAAAGAGCAGGGTAAAAAGATAAATATACCCTTGCAGGTGTGCGATGCACGTGCAACGGTTGGCAACTTAGATGTGATCCTAGAGATGATCGAACGATGGAGGTGCATGACACATGTGTAAAGTGTGGATGGTCATTAGCACCAAGATCTGACGGCTCAGATGGCATGCGAGCATGCATGTCAGATCTGGCGTTACTCTGAATCTGATGGCGCATCGTTTGGGCCCCAACAGTCAGTCAGGATGAAATCTGGAAGATGGTGGGGCGCATCTGACGGTGTTGAAGGATGCTAGAGGAATACGATGTTGGCGAGGTTCAATTGCAAGTGTAAGTTGATCCGTAAGTTGGATGAACTCGCTGCAAAGTTCAACACCTTCGCTAAGGTGATGCGCTTCGAGGGGTGGTCCAGAAGCGATGATGAATGACCAGATAGACATGGCAGGGGTCAGCCACCTGGAGCTACTCCACCCGTCGAGTTGAAGCTCAAGCCGGGCTTCTTGTGCGTGTAAGACATGCAAGGATACTCGCGACTCAAAGGTAAGGCTTCGATCGAGGTTATTTAGAGCTAAAAACCAAAGAAGCTTAGCGTGAATGAGATTGACGTCTGGAGAGGGTGGAGGAGGGATGTCTCGGGTTGATCTCTCTCTGATGAGCGAGATTCAAGATGATTAGGGCGTGCTCCAAAGATGAGGGAGAAGCGAGGAACCAATTCGTGCGGATGTGAGCAATCATGGAGCTTTAACCACAGTGGTCGGAGCTAGAATGGCGATAGGTGGATGGCAAATAAAATTGAGATGAATACTGGAATGATGGTGGATAAGGGCTACCTGAAGTTCCTGATGTGTTCAATGATGCTAGGCGATGGCGTAAGAGGGGTTGTGACCTTGACCTGGTAGCGAAGGTCCTGAGAGGATTATATCGGCGGAGCTCTGGCTACGAGTGAGCTACGACTGATCAACCACCAAATCGTACTCCAAAGGGATCCTTCGGAAGCCTATCACTCTTTTGGAGGTAGCTAAGGGGTAGGGTGGTACGTGGGACGAGGTAGCCTCACTGGAGGCGGGGGTGAAGATTTTATAGGAAGCCTCCAGTGTTTAGAAAGATCGAAGGTGAGAGCGAAACCCTAGGAGGATCTGGCTCTACTTAGGGATCCGTAAGGATCACAGATCCTAGGAGAGGAATCGGGCGCATAAATAAAGGGAGAAGATGGTCGGACCCGACCTGGAAAAAGGGAAGAAATCCGGTCCGGCAACGGGGGAGTCGGCTCAGGTCTGAAGAGGGGAGGTTGACCTGGGTAAACGGACCCGGGTTCACCAATCAGAAAATTTGGATTTTAAATCTCAAAGAATAATGAATATAAAATAGTAAATGAATTTAAAATAAATATTGATTAAAATAAAAATGTTTATTATTTTCAAGCTTTTTTCTGTGATTTTTAATTATTTTTTTGAAATTATATATACAGTATATACAATATAGGGTATTATGTATAGGTATAGTATACATATATATTATTATTTTATTTTTATTTTAGTATTTTTACACAAATATCCTTTATTTTATATTTTATTTATTTACAAAATAAATTGAGGAGCATGAATATATTTTTATTTGATTTTTAAAATTAAATAAAAGTATTAAATAAATAGGTATTATATATAATATACACAAGTGTGGCTTTTGTTCAATGAAATTTTGATTTTATTTTTATTTTATTTTGTGTTTTCTAATTTTTATTTTGTTTTTATTTTATTGTTAGGAGTATGTACATGTATTTAAAATACAATATTCACAAAGTATGAATTAAAATAATTAAATATAGATATTTACAGATATAGGTACTATGTGACTATATAGTACACCCAATAGGCAATTTTCACCTCACAACTCCAAAATTTATGAAACCACCCTCATTAGAAAAATATAATTTAATTTATAGTCCAATAAAGGTGATTTTGGAAGATTTTGAGTTCATATGGAGCCGGAACTTATATTTTAAGTTTTTGTTTTATGGCTTTTATGAGTGGTATTATTTACAATATGTACAATAATTTATTTTACAAATATTTTTATTATTCAAAAAACCTTTTTATGTACAACTTTTATTGAGAAAATAATTTATTTTTGGGTCTTTTTATTATTGAATAAAATATAATAATGTTATATCATAGAGTGGATGGTGATGAACATACAAGGACCCTATCTCCCCCTACTTTATTTCTTATCGATCATGTCAATAATTGACCTTCTCTCGGGGTCTGGCTCAGTATGTACTTATTGCATAATTACATCCTTCCTTCCTTTTTCTTTTACTCTTTATTCTTTTATTTTTAGAAAAGGTGTTAATTATACAATATTAATAACTGTATGTATAATGATAATTTATTGTATTTACACATATTCAAACGTGTTTTGCTAAAAGAAATGGCTAAAATAAAAGAATAACGAATGAGAATCATATATTCATCATCCCCTTATACTTTACCTTCGCTAGTCCCTTAGTAAACACTTATTTGAAAAAGAAGTGAAACAAAAATAAAAGAAAAAGGAAGACTCAAAGTTGATTATTAAACTTATCTTCATAAAATTGGAGTATGGAGCTCGGTCAGACCTTTGGACTATTAATTTGGCGGAACCTTATTGGGTTTAGGACTAAACAACCTTTAAGTTCCACAATTCTATGGTCAGATTTCCTAAACAACCAGGTCTGAACAAGTCTACATATGCAAACTCTAATGACTATGAATCTTTCCTTGTACTTTGTTAATGATATGTATCTCCCCAGCTCCCCTCCTCAAAAAATGGCAAAGAAACAACCTCCATTAACAAGGTAACTCTAATTCCCTAGTCTACCAACTCTTTCCTCGAGGAGTGGGGTATTCCCTTCTAAGTTCAAGTACAACCCTCTCAAGAAGAGGGGAAAAGGAGATAATATATCGTGACTACTGTAACCACGTATCCCTTGGAGCTTAACCAGTGTAGCTAAGTCTCCAGCTGCAAGCTTCCTTGAGATGAGACGATGGAATACATAAGCTTTGCTTATTCAACTATATACACTCCGACATGCATTTTATTTTCAATCAGGCATGTCCCCTTTTTTAAGGTTTTTGTATTTTTGCACTTTTTTTATGATTATATACAACATATCTACAAGGTGTAACATGTACATAAAGAGTTTTTCTTCTTGAGCTGGTAGACTATCCCTCTTTTGAAGCTATATTGCAACCCTCAGCATCATGCCATTAGACCTCAATGCTACCAGACCAAGTTGAGATGCACATTCCTCCTAGAGGAGAACATGAGGTTCCTGCTAGCTGGACTACCCCCATATGCTACTCCAAGCCAAAGGATTCTGCCTCCTCACCACCTCATCCGTGTTGAGCTACGTGTAATGTGCGTGTCCAAGTCAAGCCATTGTCTCTGATGATTATGCATGCGTTATTAAGTGTTCTACTTAGGCTAATCAAGATGACATGTGAATATAGCCTAGTGGACTCCAAGAATTAAGTCGCTATGGACCTGAAAAGTCTTGACCCCAAATCCTTTAAAGTTCCTCTAAAGTTAAGTGGATTAAGGTCTTAACCAAGCTCCATTCTTCAATTTTATTCTAGACAAGTTTAGATGTCAACCATGATTCTGAAGAATGCACATGCAAATATTGTTGGGAATTTTTCAAGCTATGCAATTTTTTTATGGGAATTTAATTTTTTAAAATTTTAGTTATTTTTGAAAAAAGTAAAAGGAAGGAAAGTTCTCGTACAGATTTATACATATTTACAATAGGGTTTGTGTTACAAATTTTATATACAAGTGGATTACATGATCTCATACCGGCTTTATTAAAGATACTTACATATAAAGAATTTTAGGGGTAGATTATGGATTTTAGTGTACAAGTGGATTTTATACCATAGATTTTTTCTCATGTGACAAAACAGTTTTGCAAACATTTTCAAAGTATTTTTTAAAAGACTTTTAGAACTATTTTTACAAATATTTACAAAAATTTTACAAACTAATTTGCAAACATTTTATTTTCAAATAGTTTTAAAAAATTTTGTATATTATACCTATTTTGATGTAGAAAATAATTTACAAATCTTTTGCAAACAAAACATTTTTACAAAACTTGTACAAAAACAATTTGTGCAAAAGTTTTTACAAACAATTTTTACAAAGCATTTTGGAAAACATTTTTCAAAACATTTTTATTCCTATAATAAATAGCCATGTTATTAACACACGTAAAGTACATGTTACGACTAAAGTATATATACAATATGTATGACACCCCCTATACTTAGCTCGAATGATGTCCTCAGAGTGATCAGAGAGCGATGAAGGAAGACATAACTTATGCTGAGTATAGATAAGTGAAAAGAGTTTTATACTACAATGACTGAAAAGAATGAAAGAATAAAATCAATAGAAGTCGGTGATTCCCCCTATACTTAGTATCAAGTAATCCTAAGTGTAGAAGATTGTACATAAAAGGGAAAACCAAGGAATAGAATGCACATATATTACCTTCCCTGTACTTAGGGTAAGATATCCCTAAGTATAGGCATCAAAAATAGAGGTAATGAACAAATGAATAATTACATGTCTAATACTCGCCTATACTTAGGATAAGGTGCATCCTAAGCATAGCATACTCATAAGATGGATCTGGGGTATTAAACTAAATGAATGAATGTTATAGATAATATGGATCTATACATCCGTGGAGTAGAAGTGAAAATCAGGTACGAGATGCAAATGATGTGAGTCACTGTATAAATATCATATAAGATGAATAGGGGCAACATCAATGGTCACAGGATCATGATCAAGATTTGGCTTTAGGTGTTGACCTTTGACTCGAACGGTGGATTCAGAAGAAAACTCAGATATGTCAATGCTATCTTTGTCGTGCACCTTTCTGACCATGTATGGTCCCTTCCATTTACTTTGTAATTTCCTTGGAAATAATCTCAACCTTGCATCGAATAACCATATTCTCTAGTCCGGCTCAAACTGATTATGGCTGATGTAAGAATCATGCTATATCTTCACTCTGTCTTTATACTGTAGGCTACTTGAGAAGGTTGTATCTCTCAACTCCTCCAGGGCTTCCAATTCTACCCTCCTTTGATCTCCTACACTCTCATGATCTAATAATATCCCAGTAACTACCCAAAGTGACTTATGTTTGATCTCCACGGGTAAGTGGCATGGCTTTCCATAAATGAGTCGAAAAGGAGATGTACCCAAAGGTGTCTTGAGGGAAGTCTAATATGCCCACAAGACCGAGTCCAAAAGTTGATACCAATCCTTTCGGTCTAGGCAAACAACCTTCTGCAAAATAGTCTTAATCTCCCTATTTGAAAACTCAACAAGACCATTCATCTGTGGATGATATGGCGTGCCAACTCTATGGTCTACGTTAAACTCGTTAGGAAGGGCCCCTACCTTGTCGTTGATAAAATGAGTCCCCCATAAAATCAATGGTCTATGTACCCTGAACCGTGATTTGATATTCTTCCTCAAAAATTTACAAACAATCTTTGCATCAGCGGCTCGGATGGGGATGGCCTCAACCCAAAGACTCATATAATCCATAGCCAATAAAATGTATTCAAATCCCTGACTCTTAGGGGATGGAACCATGAAATCGATGCCCGTGCGTCAAAAACCTCACAGAAGTGAATGGGATGCATCGACATCATATCTCTTTGTCCACAGGTACCCATCCTCTTACAATCAGTACATCTCTTCACGAATTCATTTGAATCCTTGAAGAGGGTAGGCCACCAAAAGCCGGATTGGAGAAACTTTTGCGATGTTCGTCTCCCAGAGTGATGTCCTCTTGCCTCAAGCTTGTGGCAATAGGTGACGATGATATGGTGCTCCTCCTGAGGAATACATCGATGCTAGACACTATCCCCCTCTTCGTGGTAAAGGGTGGGATCCTCCCAATGATACGACTTGGCCTTCACGAGGACGGTCTCAAGTCACTGCCTAGGCCAACCTTGTGGAACTTTCTTGGCAACAAGATAGTTCACAATGTCAGCGGACCATGGGAGCGAAGTGATAGAAAGAATAATCTTGTCTGGGAATGTCTCAGTGATAGGTGTGATCATATCAGAATCCTCAAGATGCTCTAATCAGGAGAGGTGATCCGCTACCACATTATTGACTCCATATTTATCCTTAATCTCAATATCAAACTCTTGGAGTAGAAGGATCCATCTAGTAAATAGGGCTTTGGCATACTTCTTGGCCACTAGGTATCGGATGGCAGTGCAATCTATTTATATAGTCACTCTAGATCCGAGAATATAAGATCGAAACTTATCCAGAGCATATACTACATCTAGCATCCTCTTCTCAGTCACACTGTTGTTCTGCTGAGCGGCATCCAAAGTCTGATTAGCACAGTGTATGACAAATGGCACACTATTGCTCCTTTGTCCAAGAACGACCCCTATGGCAAAATCGGAAGCATCCATCATGATCTCAAATGGGAGAGACCAATCGGGTGGCTGAAGTACAGGAGCCTGCACAACCAAATTCTTGAGAGTCTCAAAAGAGGAAATACACTTATCATCTACAAGGAACTTGATGTCTTTCATGAGAAAATCAGTCAGCAGTCGGGCAATTTGACTGAAGTCCTGTATGAACAATCGGTAGAAACCGACATGCCCTAGAAAAGACCGTAGCTGTCTTAGATTAGATGGTGGAGTGAGATTCTTGATGATATCCACCTTGGCTGGATCAACCTCCATGCCCTGTTGGAGATGATGTGACCAAAGACTGTCCCTTGAGTCATCATGAAATAACTCTTCTCCCATGAAAAGACTAGTTGGACCTTAATGCATCGCTAAAGTACTCGGTCAAGGAAAGCAAGACAAGCATCAAACCCATTACCGTAGATTGAAAAGTCATCCATGATGACCTCTAATTAGTCGCCCACCATGTTTTAGAAGATAGAAAGCATGCACCTTTGGATTGTAGCCTGGGCATTACATAATCCAAAGGGCATCCGTCTAAAAGCATACGTTCCGAACGGATAGGTGAATGCCGTTTTCTTCTGATCTTTGAGCGCTATGGCCACCTGATTTATCCCGAGTACCCGTTAAGAAAGCAATAATGATTCTTCCCAGCTAATCTCTCAATGATCTGATCAATAATAGAAGCGGGAAATGATCCTTCTTCGTGAATGATTAAATCATCTGTAGTCCACACAGACCCTCCAAGAAGTGGGTACTCAAGTAGCAGTCTCCTTTCTAGAATCATTCACAACTATAGTGATACCCGTATTCTTGGGTACCACATGTAATGGACTAACCCATTTGGAGTCATAGATGGAGTAGATAAAATCGACACTCCCCTCTTAGATATTTTCTTCATGACTACATTTTGAAGATTCGGGTTTAGCCTACGCTGAAACTCACGCGATGGTTGAAGGATATGGGATAATCCTAAAGCGCATCACGAAAGCGTGAGCATCGTATCGAATACGACAAAGAATGACTAGTCGGACTAGTTGTTCAATGCAACCGAATTTAAAAAATTTTCACGTGATGAAACCACCTGATCCAAGAACGATTCTCGAATCATTTCATCTAAAACCACATCAAGTATGTAGGAATACCTCTTGTAGCGTGGTTGATTGAGTCTCTACGAAAAGAGACCTCCTGTCTCAAGTCCGATCTTAGGAGAAGATGCTTGTGACGCGGTGATGAGTCGCGTGATCCTCGCAATCCAAGAAGTTGATCCAAGAATGGGAACTCTGATCTCGTCGCACGAGATCGAACACCTTCTTTGTGAGCGAAGCACTCCAAAGAAGATGGAGAATCGAGGAACGTCGAGGCAGCGACGCGGTGGCGAAGCAACGGCGAGGCTTCTCCTCTAGGGTTTGGTGGACGGCCACCAATGGAGAGGAGAGAAGGGGGGACGTGTGGAATGAGAGAAGAGAGCTTGATGTATCACGATTGCATAACCATAGAGAGCAAGGAGTGCCTCTCTATTTATAGGGTTTTGGGAGTCCATGGATCACAATCCATGGGACACACCAAATCATTGGATGAGATTGATTAGTGTTTATTTCAATGGTCAAGATTGTTGTTGGTAAAAACCAACAACTAATAATTTAATTTAGATTAAATATATTTGATAAATCAAATATAATTCAATCCCAAATCAAATCAATCCAATATGGAGACATATGCATGGAGATTGCATCTCCTCATGGAGATTGGTAGGACGTCTACCAATTTCCATATAGGACTTGGTAGCCGTCCACCATATCTTATGGTGGAGGCAATCTTGTGCAATCTCATGAGATTGCATATATCCATGAAAATCTCCAAGATTTATACAACAACTTTTCTTGTAAATTATTCTACAAAAAAAATTCATAATTGATTTTGAGAATATTGCAATCTAACCATTGGAAATTTGTGAATCACATTCACAACCCAAAACAAAAATTAATTTACATTTTCAATTAATTATACAATGTGAATCTAATTCACACCAATAATTAATTAACAAATATAAATCATAATAATCTCTCTCTAATACATTATAAATTACATTTATAATATTTATAAATAATTGGATATTGCTATCCACATTATTATTATCCACAATAACTAAATCTCATTTCATTATATTGGATAAATATCCACATGGATCAAGATAATTAAATCACATTTAATTATCAATCTCTCAATGCTTAGATATAATTTAACTATGGAATCATTCTTGAACCCTTTCAAGAATAATGCGCTTTCTCCGCAGATACTTGGAGATAAGGTCAGGGCGATTATATTGTTCCACGTATAGTGACTTGGATATTGATATCACATCTCAAATCCAGATCTCAGGGACCTCCCACAGATGCTTGATTGAATCAAGGCCGTAGACCTAATCTTCTCATTGTATCTGAATCTTTTTCAGACCAATGTCCAATACATGGACTAAGATCAGGTCACTTATCTATTTCAGAGGAGTCACTAAAATCCAAACCTGTTTCATCACTCCCTCAGAATGGAAGCGTCATGGTTATACAATCGTTTATGATCACATCACCCTCATGTATTCCCAACACCTGTACATCCTGCATACTAGAAGACCTATGATGAAACCCAAAGATGTAGATCAATTTTGTTAGTCTTCTTTAGGGTTTAATCATCAAGTTTCTCAGTCTTGGTCATTGGGAATTGGTATCGATCATATGCTTTCCCAAAGCATATATCATACCTTCAAATTCTTGTCGTGCTTCCAAAGCATGATGACTATGCATGGAATTTGTTCAGTCCCAATACCTCATGAGTGAGCTCATGTCTTCCGATTCACAAGTGAACCTGTATGATCCCGTTGAGAGATTGTATTACTCATATGTCCTTACATGTACACCAGCTCACCGTGTATAGACCTTGGTTAGGTCATCAACCTATTGGTCTGCCAAATGCACACACTCAGACAAATAATAACACATTTGCCTCTGGTCAGAGGATGCATGCCTTTGCTGTGACAGTATTCAACATAGGTCTTTGGTTATCTCGATCTCATTAAGTCAACCCTTTGACTCAACTAATCTGACACCTCCGAATCACTATTCCCATGAAGAGGACCTGCATCAAGAGGTCAGCCAGGTATCAGCCAAGTGAGAAAGGATTGCCATCTCCTACTCAGGGTGGAGATCCTCTCTTAACAATCATTTGACTGTACTTGATGTGTCCTCAATCTAACTCTTTAGATATTCATCCAAGCACCAGCCTCTATGATTCAATAATTGAATCAATAGCTGTATGATCATTAGGACAGCCATGGTACATAACCCTAATTGTACAGAGGGACCCATTATGTAAATTAGTTATTCTTCATTTCAGATCAGGGATTGATATTCGTAATAACATTTATTACGTAATGGCTCGCCGTGTGCTCACAAGTCCAACAATCTCCCACTAGCCCAAAGAGCCATTAATGGGCTAATCATTTAAACCCACACTTATGTGACAATCATAGGCTATTTAGAAAATAGCTAGGTAAGGTGATCAATCACTCTGTTCCCAAGAGACTATGCCAAGTCCTTTTACGGCACTTGCATATCTTTTAGTGACAGTGTTCGCATCCAATGCGAATGTTGCATCTCATGCAACCAATACTCAACCATGTTAGTCATAGTGTCCTTGACACTACACCTCAATAATCATTATAACCAGTATGTAATTTCTATTATCCTTATCAAAATGCCCTTATTCCTGGAGATCTCTATCTCCTAAGATATTTGTAGTTAAGACCTTTTAGATCTCCATCTTTAAAGTCTTAATTTCTTGAAGATAAAACTTAGAGATCACTATCACTAAAGGCTTGTCATCTTTGAAGATATTATTATTACCGCAATCAAGTGTTCTATCTCCATGGTAGGATTAGTAATAGTTTATTGCTCCCACTGCATTGCAGACATCTGGCTTTTGTATACATTTAGCATACTTTCAGCTTCTCGTAACTGATGCACAAAGGGCAACCAGTTTTAGCATTCACTTCCTCAACTCTTTGAGGTGCTATCCCTTTAGATAGGTCAGTACCATATCTAGAGGGAAAGAAGCCTTTCTTGGAATTTTCCAGAAAATGGAAATGTCTCAGGTGTACCATTAATGTGATGGTCCCAATACCCTCTTCTCTTTGCTTCTGAACAACTTCAGAACTAAGCTCTAAGAGGTATCCTTGAGATCATATCTCAAGGTATGGAACAACCGGATTATAAAATGCTTATTATTATCTTCCTTATATCATTCCAAATGATTAGGATATTATCTACATTTAGTACGATGAACACAATGACACTCCCACTAAGCTTCACACGGTTCGTAAAGATTCTATCTGAAATCATAACATTTATAATTTCATCAAATCTTATGTTCCAAATACAAGAAGCTTATTTGATTCCAAAGATGGAATTCCTTAGCTTGCACATCTTGCTTTCCTCAACCATGAAGCCCTGGGGCTACTTTATGTGAATATCCTCAGAGACGTTTTCATAGAGGAATGCAATCTTGACTCACATCTTGAAGATGCCATAGTCAAGTTGTGTAGCTATAGTTAGCAATATTCTGATAGGTTCAAGCATGGTCACTGAAGAGCATGTCTCATCGCAAGCGATGCCTTCTCTTCGGTATGCAGCTCATGGATACGAACCGTGCTTTTGAAGGTCTCTACCTTCTCATTAGGTTCCCTCTTTCTATTAAAGATCCATTTACATCTTAATGGGTCTTATCCATATAGGTGGATCCTTGAGGGTCCATATACAACATTTGTATATGAAGTCTACTTTAGACTTTATTGCTAACATCCATCCTTCCATGCTATGATCTTCAGAAGTTTCATCACATGAAGTCAGATCATTGCCAGATTCAACTGACACATGGAATCCATCTTCAAACTTATTTGAAGAGGTATTACTGTTTCATCTTTAATTGTCCTTTTAGTTTCTAATTTTAGGAGCCTCATTATCTTCTCAAGATTAAATGAGCTCCTTCACTTCATTTTCATCTTGATTCTCAAGAGTCTCATCCTCTAAGAATCACATTCTCATAGATGAGATCTTTTAAGAATCTCAAGGTTATAAAGTAGGTATCCAATACCATCCTTTATTTTCCTAATGAAGTAGCACTCTCAGGTGTTAAATTCCAGCTTACTTGCTTGGAACCTTATTAATAATATATATTGTAGTCTCTACTACACATATACCTTTGAAACTAAGAGGTAATTATGCTAAGAATCATCTTTGATCAAATCATGTCACACATGATCCAATTGTATCTCCGTACAACTCCATTGAGTTTAGGTTTATTAAGAGGAGTGAGATAGAAATGACATTCATATCTCTATAAGGTATCACATAAATTCATCTAATAGGTACTGACTACCTAGATTAGATCAAATTCATTTAATTTTCCTTCAAACTTTGGTTCTAAACCAAAATTGTGAAATCTTTGAACATTTCAAAGGTTTTTAAGTGAAGAGAAGAAATCTCATATCACAAATATTCACCAATAGATATCAAATATCCATAATGTTTATTCTGATATAGATGATTCACATACATCAATATGTACGAGATCTTGAATACCTTGACATCTTACACCATTCCAAGGAAGGGTGTATTGGACATCTTTACTTTTGAATACAATATTCACAAGTATATAAGATTTGAACCTTTAGACAATCTAAAGTTTCATCTCCTACTAGTCTATTGATCACATCAACAGACAAATGTCCAAGGCTTGATGCCAGATTATTGTTAAATGATCTTCATTCTCCTATTGATCATTTAAGATTTAATTTAAGTATTAGAGATGTTAATGAACCATTCATTAATTTTCTAATTTAGAAGAGCCCACTAGATTTTAAATTACTATCTGAAATATCTCCATCATAACTCTTTATGATAGGTCTATTCTAGAATTCATGTTTATTCCCAACATTTAGAAATAAACAATGAGTGTATTCTAATATCTAGGTCATAGAGACATTCTCAAAGACTAATGGCTCTCCCACTAAAATTAGGAAGTCTATTTATCCAATAGAGGTTCTTGCAACAACTGCATTAACATCCATATGGATGACTATTAAACCTTTAAAATCAAATTTTATAATCTTCTAATACATATGCAACCAATTGCAAGTGTTATTACAAGATTGAGATACAATTATTAGACTTCATATTATCAAATAAGGAAGTTAATTTCAATGATTATATGTAGATTATTCTTATGCACTATCCGAGTCCTTCTCTAAGGATTCTAGGTAGACTTGATAGTCATACTATCAACACATCAACTTGTTGCAGTATTGGCATTCATCCAACTCTTTGGATGTCATATGGAAGTCATACAAGTATAGTCAACTCTTTGACTTTCCTTCTCACATGGGTTAGACCCACGCTTCCATTGCGCTCCCTTCATCTATAAACAACCATTGCTTAAGACTAAGGATATCTTATGTTGAACTCAAAAGAATTCAATGTAAGAGTATTTCAACATCTATACATGCTTCATTCAATTCATACAATATGAATATTATGAAGATTCATGAATGACTAGAGTATAGACAACAGAATGATGACATTCATCACATCCACATACATCTTAAATTCTTAAAACATTGGTTCAGGTAGGTATTCAAATATTTTGAATACATCATCTCTTATAGAGCCACCATTCTGCACGATGCAGTGAACCATGTCATTCATGATTAAAATGTCGAGAGCACATATGCATGCCTTAAATATCTTCTTAGATTTTATAAGGATTATTCGACAATTACGATCATCATCAACATGTCACTTCTAAAATACATTCGATGAGATCAAGACTATAGAGACATACAAACCCTAGGGTTGTAGTCCTATTGTCTATTTAATTGTCATTCGTCATTATTATGAGGAAACTTGCACATTGCAACCACATACAATATGTGTTTAACTGTAAGTATAATATTTTGATCATGGATCCAATCCATGATATTTCACTGGTTATTATTGAGTATAGTATTGAGTGGGTTTATGAAGGATTATCTGAAATTAGAAATTTGCATATATATATATATATATATATATATACACACACACACGTTTTACTTTGATTTAGGAATTTTTATATCAAAGTTGTCTTACCTGGTCAACATTGAAAGTTCATTCCCTTAATCACTTTCAATGTAAGAGATATACATACCAATATATCTCAAGCAAGATCTGGGATCTCCTTTCTTATCTTTGTTACATCCCAATAATATGAGAACTTGTAACTCGGATAAAAAGAAGCGGGAACACATTCCTCCTTGCAAGTCCAATATACATCTCCCAATTCGGTCTTTTAACACCCGGGCCCACCACCCCTAAGGTGATGTTGATCATTCATTAATTGAACCAACCGTCAACAGGAATACAACTAGCTATGGGCAATCCAATATCGCCCCAATAATATGAGGATCCGATATTGGGGTCATTACGCATATGTCCTTACTCTTTCGAGAAGCGAAGAGTCCGATCCAAATGGATTGTATGTAGGAGTTGTCACTTCGGACATGCGTCTCCTACATACAATATCTGGCAATTGAACCCTTCGCCTTGATGGGAGATCATGGATGTCACTTATGTGATCCTCCATATCATATTCAAATTCTAATTAATCATCATGAATCATATTCATTATGATTAATTCTTCCAAGGGAAATACACATCTATTCATAATAGAGTGTTTTTAATTAGATATAACTAATTCAATCCCATTAAATCAATTATCAATCCATTCAATCAACAAACTTGATTATTTTTACTTGAATATATATATATATACGTATTAATTTAAATTTTAATAATTAGAGAAATACACCTTGATTTCTTTGACATTATCGAGTCCCTACCCGCTGTCATGGCCAGTACCGGCGGGAGTGGGACAGACCGCACACGGTGCAACCTACTACCCCAACGCTCTCCGGCTAGACACCATATCCACCTCAGGAAAGGATAATGCGAAATAGATCATTGTGTACTTGAGATGATCATTGGTTCTTCAACCGAAATTATACCATATAGTAATATTCAAAACAATTTTGATTATAAGGAAATTTGCTAAACAAATTACCAATCCTATTCAAGCAAGTCGTTTGTTGATTGTGTATCCAATTATGATCTTGATCAAATCTAATCAATTTATTGGTTGAGGCCATGTCAATTAAGGAAATAATTATCGCTAAATATTTTTCAAATATTTTCCATAATTATTCCAGGAAATTAATAATTAATTTTACTATTGACAATCACATGGTTCTTGATTAGAAATGTAATTTCAGTAGTGACCCCTACTTACTAAAATTAACATATCTCAATCAAATCAAATCCAAATTACACAAAATCAGTTTTCAAAGATTGCTAATTTGATTTATGACAGAACCTAAGTGATATTTCACGCATTTCTATGCGTATCAAAACGGTAATTAACTCATTAATCATGTTAAGATTCGCAGTTCCCGCAACAGCGAATACATGTTTATTCAAAAGGCCATATCTCGAGTAAACGGAATCCAAATTACGTAAACTGAGATCCTATGATTTCCTTATTTAATGAAAAACATAATACAAGTGATTAATTTATGTTTAAATAATTTAAACAGGGCTGAAATTATTCACTAAACAGAGGTGCGAAAATAAAATCCGATGAAAACTTTCGCAACCTTAACGAACCCAAATCATCCTAGGTTTACGGATCGTATCCAAAACCTTTGACCTAAGAATCTGATACCACTTGAAGGATATGGTATAATACTCAAGCGCATCATGGAAGCGTGAGCATCGTATCGAATACGATGAAGAACGACTAGTCGGGCTAGTTGTTCTATGCATCAGAATTTTAAAAATTTTCACGAGATGGAACCACATGATCCAAGAGCAATTCTCGGATAGTTTTATCTAAAACCACATCAAGTATATAGGAATATCTCTTGTATCATAGTTGATCGAGTCTCTACAAAAAGAGACCTCTTTTCTCAAGTCCGATCTTCGGAGAAGACGCTTGCGAGCGTAGGGATGAGTCGTATGATCTTCGCAATCCAAGAAGTTGATCCAAGCACGGAACTCCTGATCTTGTCACATGAGATCGAACACCTTCTTCGTGAGCGAAACACTCCAAAGAAGATGGAGAACCGAGGAACGTCGAAGCGGCAACACGGTGGCGAAGCGACGACGAGGCTTCTCCTCTAGGGTTTGGTGGACGGCCACCAATGGAGAGGAGAGAAGGGGTGACGTATGGAATGAGAGAAGAGAGCTTGATGTATCACAATTGCATAACCATAGAGAGCAAGGAGTGCCTCTCTATTTATAGGGTTCTGGGAGTCCATGGATCACAATCCATGGGACACATCAAATCAATGGATGAAATTGATTAGTGTTTATTTCAATGGTCAAGATTATTGTTGGTAAAAACCAAAAACTAATAATTTAGTTTAGATTAAATATATTTGATAAATCAAATATAATTCAATCCCAAATCAAATCAATCCAATATGGAGACATATGCATGGAGATTGCATCTCCTCATGGAGATTGGTAGGACGGCTACCAATTTCCATATAAGACTTGGTAGCCGTCCACCATATCCCATGGTGGAGGCAAACTTATGCAATCTCATGAGATTGCATATCTCCATGAAAATCTCCATGATTTTTACAACAACTTTTGTTGTAAATTATTTTACAAAAATAATTCATAATTAATTTTGAGAATATTGCAATCTAACCATTGGAAATTTGTGAATCACATTCACAACCCAAAACAAAAATTAATTTACATTTTCAATTAATTTTACAATGTGAATCTAATTCACACCAATAATTAATTAATAAATATAAATCATAATAAGCTATCTCTAATACATTATAAATCACATTTATAATATGTTATAAATAATTGGATATTGCTATCCACATTATTCTTATCCACAATAATTAAATCTCATTTAATTATATTGAGTAAATATCCACATGCATCAAGATAATTAAATTAGATTTAATTATCAATCTCTCAATGCTTAGATATAATTTAACTATGGAATCATTCTTGAACCATTTCAAGAATAATGCGCTTTCTCTGCAGATACTTGGAGAAAAGGACATGGCGATTGTATTGTTCCACGTATAGTGACTTGGATATTGAGATCACATTTCAAATCTAGATCTCATGGACCTCCCACAGATGCTTGATTGAATCAAGGCCGTAGACCTAATCTTCTTATTGTATCTGAATCTTATTCAGACCAATGTCCAATACAAGGACTAAGATTAGGTCACTTCTCTATTTGAGAGGAGTCACTAAAATCCAAACCTGTTTCATCACTCCCTCAGAATGGAAGCATCATTGTTATACAATCGTTTATAATCACATCTCCCTTAGGTATTCCCAACACATGTACATCCTTCATACTGGAAGACCTATGATGAAACCCAAAGATGTAGATCATTTTTGTACTATCTTCTTTAGGGTTTAATCATCAAGTTTCTCAGTCTTGGTCATTGGGAATTGGTATCGATCATATGCTTTCCTAAAGCATATATCATACCTTTAAATTCTTGTCATGTTTCCAAAGCATGATGACCATGCATGGAATTTGTTCAGTCCCAATACCTCACGAGTGAGCTCATGTCTTCTGATTCACAAGTGACCTCGTATGATCCCGTTGAGAGATTGTATTACTCATATGTCCTTACATGCACACCAACTCGCCGGTGTATAGACCTTGGTTAGGTCATCAACCTATTGGTCTACCAAATGCACACACTCAGACATATAGTAACACATCTGTCTCTGGTCATAGGTTGCATGCCTATGCTGTGACAGTATTCAACATAGGTCTTTAGTTATCTCGATCTCGTTAAGTAAACCCTTTGACTCAACTAGTCTGACACCTCCGAATCACTATTCCCATGCAGAGGACATGCATCAAGAGGTCGGCCACATATCAACCAAGTGAGAAAGGATTGCCATCTCCTACTTAGGCTGGAGATCCTCTCTTAACAATCATTTGTTGGTACTTGATGAGTCCTGAATCTAACTCTTTAGATATTCATCCAAGCACCAGCCTCTACGATTCAATAATTGAATCAACAGTTGTATGATCATTAAGACGACCATGGTACATAACCCTAATTGTACTAAGGGACCTATTACGCAAATTAGTTATTCTTCATTTCATATCAGGGAATGATATTCACAATAACATTTATTGCATAATGGCTTGTCGTGGGATCGCATGTCCAACAATGGCTTGGCATCATCTTTAAGATATATGTGGTGAGAGCACAGGGTTGGACTTATCCACTGGAGATCAGCTATAGTCCATCCGACTTCCCTGCGGTTTCTTTCAAGAACCTCCATCAAATGAGATTCTTGATCGTCAATCAAATCCACTGAGATAATGACTGGGAACATTTTCTGGCTCACCCGCAAGGAATCTATACTTCATGCTTTGTGGCAAGGTCTTCAGTTCATGGCACGTGAGAGCTGATAGATTTGGCTTCTGAAAAGTATGAGTGAAGGCTACCAAATCTGCGTGAGAGAACTCTCGCTGAATCAATGAATCTAACTAAGATGACTCTTTTGGTGTATCTATCAGTATTGGCTCAAGCTCCACCCTAGTTGTGAGCTCTGTGGACATTATACATGGTAAATAATCATCAAAATCCTGCCAATCAAAATCAATGTCTGAGCCCGAGGGATCTGAATTGGAATCACATGGAATATACTCTACTTCGCTAGCCAAATAAAAATCATCAACCTCTAAGGTATCCTGTGTCATGAGGGCACTCTCCGAACTCTCAAATTATAGCATATGTGGCTCTGCAATCTCTGAAGGTATGACAAGAGCTCGTGAAATCGGATCTGTCCAAACAGCTTCATCATTTGTAATCACAAAATCACACTCATGTGGATGTCTAGCTCTTGGTCTGTCATCTGCTCTGAACTCTGCTCGGAGCAAGCTGAATCACTCGCTCTCAATTCCTCCATTGTCTCTATTTGTATGCTCTAGCCCTCGACATGAAAGTATACCTTCCCGCTATCATGATCGGATACTGCCTTGGCTGTGGCCAAGAATGGTCATCCTAAAATGATGGGGGTATCGTCACACATTCAAGGATCTCCATGTCCAACACAATGAAGTCCACGGAGAATTTTAAGCCCTGAATAGTGATGACAACGTCCTTTAATAACATCTTTGACCTCTTGACAAATCTATCTATAAACTAAAGAACTGTCTTCCTCTGTCTAAGAGGCCAAACTCGAATTGGTCGAGTAAGGCAGTCAGAAGGAGGTTAATTGATGATCTGCTGTCTAATAGAGTCTGATCGAGCCATTGCTCATGGATGTGGCATCTGAAATAAGGAGCCCCTTCATCAGGTCTCTTGGCTGGCAATCGGTTCTGGATGGCGAAGCAAGTGGCACGAGTGAGCACATGAATTTTTGCATTGTGGTTACACCTCTTGTTACTATGGATGGTGGTTTTCTCTCTAAGGTTCTTTTGGAAGTGGGGGATGTGCTAGAGTTCCTATTGAAGAGTTAGCTATTTCTGAAATCGGTCTATCATCTGCTCGTTGAACTCTATCTGTTGTCTCTTTCTTGGGTTTTCTGGTTTTTGGTCCTTCCCTAAGCGGGGTACTCAAGGGAAGGGGATAGAGGGACACTCCTCAGAAAGAATTAGGGTCAGGAGTAGGTTTCAGATCATTCAGAATGATAGAATCCATGCAAACATCATCAATCACCACAGGTGGATCCAACGGAGATAAAGAAACCTTTCCTTTATTCATTTTTTTGATTTTTGAAGTTTTTCCATTTTTTGTATTTTTCTAAAAATATTCTCAAATACAAGAGAGGATACCACAACTTTCTAACTCTTGATTGCATCATTACCGCTGACAACATCTGAATTGGCGGCATCAGCACCGCGCTCTGGCTTGGCATCTGGAAATTTGGTGGTATCAACACTACCCTCTACAGTAATTGGAGATATGATGGACCCAACACCGTCGACTGGATCATCATCATTGGTGGCATCAATACCACCATCATCAACATGATTAGCATCATCAACACCACTCCACACTCTGTCTGGCATTGTAGAATCTACATCATGGTGTCGCCTAGATGAGTCACCACTGGCTGGATTCCTACTGCTCCTAAGTATCACAAAATTAGCATCAAATAAATAATGAATGTTGTCCAGAATATCACTATGAGAGGAGGTCTCTGTAGACTGTACTTATTTAGACTTTCCCTTCAGATTGTTAGGGTTGGATTCAATCTGTGCAGGCATGGTGGCTTTTCCCTTTATTATTTCCCACATTTCCTACCGGAACTCATCCATTTCTCGTCGGAAGATGGCTTGCTGCTTGGAAAGAATGATGGAGAGATCATCAAGGGTTGGGTTCTCAAATGAGTGTGTATGAAAACTGGATGGGTTGCCTCGCTGGAAATGAGTCTGGCTCTGATGTTGATGGAACGAGTGAGGAGGAGGTTGTGGGTACTACGGATGAGGCTGTTGTAGCCTCCACTATTGACCCTGGTATGAGGGTCGAGGACCATGTTGTGGCTGCTGGGAGTATTAGTGCTGCTGCTTTGGGTGCCCTGTCCTGCTTGTGCCGGAGGCTGCTACTGGGATGAAGCACTTCCAGTGGACCATCGGAAATCTGGGACGGATCCTGGACTGCTATTGGTACTGGGAGAACCAAATCCCATTGACTTCCATCAACGGCTCCTGCTGCTCATGGAATAGCGGGGGAGGGATGCCAAGGGATGATCCAGATGATACACCACAAATTGGGCATTTGAGGATGGTGGTGGCCGCATCTAGTACTGCAGGAGTGACTGGATAGGCTCCATCTGAATGTGATTCACGGTACGAGGCAGAGGGTTGAGACAAACTGCTCCCTAGATCAGACCGTGACCTGGAATGTGGCTGAGAAGCATCTGTGCCTCTTGAAGACACATGATCCGAGTCTCTAGGTCACTCAATGTTTGGGATAGCTCATAATTCCTATTGAGCTTGTCCATACCCGGGCATGTCTTCTTCTTAATAATCTCCATCTGGTCCAACTTATGGCTGATGATACCCATACAACAGCTGAAGACTCTGCTAGTGTTGCTACCGTAGAGGAGGAAGAAGGACTGGCCTCAATGCATGCTATCCTCTAATATGAAGTCGCATGGTGGGAAGGCTTCCCCTGAGTGTAAACTCGGGTCTGGGACATCACGGTGTAGTTTTCAACCATCAACTCATAGATGGTCCAGACCTAGTCTTCATCTTTGGTGAAGTAGAAATCTCAACAAGAGGCATTTACTAGCCCCGGTAGCTCATGTGTCAGCCCACAAAAGAAACTCTGGATGAGATTGGGCTTGCTGATATCATGGTGGGGACACCTGTCGATGAGCTCTTAGAATCGATCCCACGTTTCATGGAACTATTTGTTGGGGATCATAGAGAAGTTACTGATCATGGCTTTGGTTGCATTGGTCTGACCGAGTATATAATATTGTTCAGGTACTCGATCCGGAGCTGCTCCCAAGTGGTGACAACCCTCCCCAGGTGTTTCAGCCAGTAGGCTGCTCTATAAACCAAGGAGTATTGGAAGGCTATCAACATAATGGTGTCCTTATCCACTAGCCTTTTGTGGACGGTGCTGTTGGTCATCTCGAATTCTTGCAGATGGAGGTGGGGCTCTTCGGTGGCGTGCCCATGGAATTTGGACAATAGCGAGATCGTCTGGGGGCGAAGCTCGAAATCAACCAGGATGGTGAGCAACTCGGTTCATCAGTGAGTGAGGGTTGCATCTGAGTTGTGAAATTGCCTCATGATGTGTGCTGGCCTCTGTGGATCTTACGGCTCATCCTGGTGTTTGTCGTCAGCTCGGCTCTCATGTTTGGGTATCTCTCAACCACTAGCTGGTATCTCTGGCTCTTCTCTCCCAACTCTCATCTGAGTGAGATCTCTCCTCATCTCTGCCATGAAGATTCCCTAATATCTGATCTGTCTCTGCATGGTCTCTAGGGAAGCTAGTAGTGTTTTGTTGATGGCAGCCTGGTCTAATACAAATGATGAAGTCTGAGGCTGCTCATCGATTCTATCATCGCTAGCCTTCTTCAGTCTCTGCAAAGGCAAAAGACCCTCTCTCAGGTGTTGTCAATGAATGTAGAGCTATGCTGGCCTACTGTCTATACCTTAGGAGTGGAAGAAGGGTAGTTGAGGGGGAACAGGGTGGAGGCGGATTCAGGTTCATAGAGAGGGTCTGAGCTCTCTGAAGCTGCCCTAGATGAACGGGGAGAAGTGTTGGAAAGCGGTCCTATCAGAGACAACCTAAGAGACCTCCTGCCCATCATCTTGATGTTGAAATTTTATGAAGAGTAGATCTGGACTGAAAACAAGATGAGAAATCAAAACCCCGGTTCACCAAATCAACACAGTGTGATGATCGTGAAAGCTCAATCTTTTGTCAATTTTTATTAGGTGATAATCCAATCTTACAGAGTGAGTTAGTGAGATGTTGGGAGCCCGATTCTCCCTAGAGACTAGCCAGGATTCTTACGACTGTTTGTGCCTATTTCTAGCAAGTACATGTGTAAGTATGGACCATTTCTGGCTACCCGTTACTTGAGGATGGAGCCTTACATGATGTCCTCTAAACAACCCACTTTGCTAAGGAAATCCAGACTGATTACTGGCTACCCGTAGATCTTCACTGGAGAATAGCTAATCATTTTGTTAGAACCAGTAGTATGAAAGGTGTGGCTCTATCGTAGTGTGTGGTCGCTCAACTCCCAACAGGTAAAATCAGACAAGGAGGTGGTTACTCTCCCAAAAAACAAAATTTATGTCATTAGGTTTGGTTTTAGGTCAAGTTTGCTTTAGCAGTCCCGATTTTATTCGGTTCTCTCTTTTTATGTCTTTTTCTGAATAAAACAACGTCTAATAAATTTTCCGATTTCCTTTTTATTTTACGTCCAATAAAATAGGGGGAGGAAGACGGAAAAGCCGATGCCCGTTGAAACTCAATGATGCATGCAAAGTCAGAAATATGTACCTTACTCCACCAGTCTACATGCAGATGATCCGCACATAATATAAAGACAGAATTAATACTAATCTATATGATGCACGAGGAAATCATCCTCAGACAATAGCTTCTATTAACGGGAAGAATTGGTGTTAATTAATCAGAAAAAACACCCGAGTCCAGTCTTAGATGTTGATCAGTGCCCACCACAATGGATCTACAGCGATGTATACAACCTCTCGCGGCACATGGTCTCTAATCCAATTAAATTAGCTTTTTATTTTAACTAAGTCCAATCGTGATCTATATGAACAAATATTCTTGATTAGGATGTTTGGACCTTAGTTTCTACCTAGCTCAACCAAAATAAAACCTAAGTCTAGGGTCTAAAACCTCAGAAAACAAAATGCAAAAAAACATGAAAAATCCGGTGAGGTCCACCGAGTGCACGGGCACTCGACGAAATACACCCCAAATAAATGTCCAAGTGTCTAAGAGAGAGAGAGAGTCAAAGAGTATTAGTTATTACAAATGTTTTTGCAAAAATAAAACTAAAATAAATCTATCTAATATAATTTCTCTTACTCCTCCTCAGGTGTTGGTCTCTCCAAAGCGAACCGAGTCATACTCTAGCAGTCCCTCACACAAAAAGCAAAATAGAGGAAGGTCATAAATAGTTATAACAGATAGAAGAAAAAATGAGCAAAAATAAATCCTAACTACTTAGTCGTGCTCCCCGGCAACAGTGCCATTCTGATGACCGTAAAGACCAACTAGGGTTAAGTGTAGAATTAAGATGTCATTGTGACCCTAATCAATCAATGCAATTAACTAGAAAATTATTCAAACCACTAATAAACCAAGCAGTGAAGATGATCAATTTTGCTACTTCTATTAACCTGGTATAGCAACCTGGGTGGAACTCAAGGAGCACAATTAAACACTAAGTAGACGATTCGAAATCAAAGGATTTTTATTTGTCATTTTAGTGGTTTTAGTTTTTCAAATTTGTAATCAATATAAGAAAAATAAGACAAGTCTTCTTTTTGTATTTTCAAATATGTCAAAAATACTCAGAAAAATAAAGTAAAAATATTTTTGGGTTTTGTATACTTTATAATGTTTTTGAAAATTTTTGGGAATTTTCAATGTTTTTGTGATTTTGTAAAAATCAAATAGTGATAAAACAAGCAAACAATACACATCTAGAAGTGTTTTTGAAATAAAAATAGATAAAATGCTCAAAACACCTGGAAGTGAATTTTATTATAAACTACGAAGAAATATATACAAACATGAACTGAAAATACATTTTTTTTATTTTTTATTGATTTTATAAGATTTTTATAAGTTTTTAAGTGTTTTGCAAATCCTTAGGTTTTTATGAAGTATTTTCAAACAAAAATTATAAAGATGCTAACAGATGATAAAAGACAACTACTGACCTTTTTATGGAATTTTTAAAGGATTTTTCGAATTTTTATGAATTTTCTATTATAAACAGGGATTTTTAGGGGGTTTTCAATTTTTTAATAAAAAATGAATGAAAATAAGTAAAAATCAGCGTAAATAAAACATGCAAGCAAGAGTCACAAGTAATTTTTAGGCAAGTTTTGGAGTTAATTGGATTTTTATTACAATTAATAAAAGACTAAAATTGAAAATAATGCACATGGACCAATCTGCAAATACTTAGAGTTTCTGGTCCTGTATAATAACAAACAATAAGAACTTTGGGGCCACTATGCAATTTATCCAGGGAAAACGTGCGTAGCACGTGAAGTAGCGGTCACAGGGGTATATATACAATTATCAAAACATTTAATTAATTCAATAAGCAATTCTAAATTTTGGATAAAAGCTGCAAATACACCAAAGAGCATGTGAAGCTATACGTGACTGCAACTTGATTGGACTAAAATGTAAATATAAAAACAACAAGGTCCTTAATGCAAAAAGTTCCAACTATTTATTATAATTATTGTACTAAACGAAATGAAATAAAGATCATGGTAAAAAGGAAAATATACCCTTGTGATTGGTATGCTAAATACGTGATATAATTTGTACTCGTTGTAATATAGGTACTTAGCGAATCAGTAAGAACCGAGAAAAGATCTCCGTGAAGAGGACTCATCTTAAATTTATATCCGAGGCAAGTCCGAGGTCGAACACAAGGAGGCAAGGGAACAACTTTGGGTTAATTCGGAAAACATAGGTCTAGGTTTCCAATCTGATTTTTTAATGCAAAAAATAAATGCGAATGCAAAATACGGGTGAATTAAGTTAATAAGAAAACACAGCATTTGGTCAAATTAATTTTAATGTGAAATTAATCAGATTTAGCTAAATTATATTTTTCCTACAAACCTAATCCAGTGATGAATGCAAAACACATTTTTTTGGAATTTTAAGGGTTAAACGCAACAATAAAAATACAAACTTTTTATGGGTTTTTTTCACAATTTTTCACTCAAACAGAATGCAAAAATTATGAAAATTTTATGAAACTTAAATACGATGAAATGAGTCTACAGTAAATTTTTTGGAATTTTCTAACAATATATGATTTTTTGAATTTTTTAATGAAAACATAATAATGAGTAATTAATTCCTAATAAATCCACAATGTCAAATCATCCATAAAGCTAATTATCTCAAAAAAGATATTTATATAAGCAATGCATGAGAGTTGGATTTTCGCAAAAATAATGTATGGAATTAATTAAAAATCAATTATGAAAATCACTCTACAATTTATTTAAGGCACACGACAACTCCAATTAAGATGAAATTTGGATAGCAATTAATCATGTTCCAAGGCTTGATTACTGATTTTTTAAGATTTTTTTGTTGCAATCCTGAGTTAGTTACGAATTTAATAGTTCAAATTGGGTAAAATATGTAATATCTCACTTAAACAATTTTAATTAATTACCTGAAGGTCACAAAAATACAAATAAATATCCAAATAATAGAGAATTAGTTGCTCAACATAATGACATTTTTCATTGAAATAAACGATCCAATATTGAGGTCCAAATTAACATACAAACATAGGGGTATCTGTGCAATACAGAAATTAAAAATGACAATTCAAACTTGTACATAAGGCACTTTTGGAATTATGAAAATGAACGGGGAAAATATGTAATTTTTACAAAAAAGAAAAAAGAACAATGACCTTCCTCTCTGGGCGTTAGGGCATGACGACTTGGGAGGGTTGGCGGTTGGCCAGCGCGATGGCGAGGAGGGAGGTGGCGCAGGTGCACGCGGCTATAACGAGGAGGAAGACGGGTCTGCGGGCCGCGGGTGACGGCGATCTGGCGGTGGTTGGGCTGGATATATCCAGGTTGCGGGCGACGAAAAACTTGCGGGAGGGGGTGTCGTGGGCTACAGATGGCGGCCAGCACGCGAGGGCATGGCTGGAGGCTGGTCACACGTGAGGGTCTAGAGACGGGGTGATGGTTGCTGCAGGAAAGCGGCTGTGGTGGCCTGGAGCGGGCGTCGCCGTGCACGGAGGAGCAACGACAGAGGAGGGGCGACACAATGGAGGGGGGCGACGATGGAGGGGGGAGTCCTCCTGCAAATTTCCTACGATGGAAATGGTAGCCTACGGTGTGATCACGAGAAGCACGGTCCTCGCTCGAATCGCCGGCAAGCGGAATGCCAACGGATCTCACCGGAGAGGAGGAGGTCGTCGCTCGACCACGGTTGTCACGCTAACACCTATTCAACTCAGGAAAATTGGGCTCTCTCTCAAATAAAGATAGATGGGGGTAAAATTGAGATGATGAGATGAATATAAAGAAGAAGAATGGGAAGTTGGAGGAAAATGAAGGTGGAGTTGAATGGGAGGTTGAAAAAATGGTGGAGTTGAATGGAGGTTACAAAAATGGTAGAAGAGATGGAGTGGAATGAGAGGTTATTGTAGAGAATGAAAAATAAATAAAGAGAAAAAATAAAAGAGAAAAAGTTAGCTACTAAAATACAATAAAATAAAGAGAAGAAAAAGAGTGGAGAATTCACAAAATAAGATAAACAATATGTACATGTTTTTTTACCTTTTCTAATTTTTTTTATTTTTAATAAAAAATTTACAAACTAAAAATAAAATAAAATACTAGAAATAAAACAAAACAAAAAAAATGATTTTTTTAAATTTTTAGTAATTAAGAAAAGTAAAATAAAAAATGAGAAAACAAAAAATATGTACACAATATACAATGTACACCTAGGTCCCAAAACCTAAATTTTGCAAACGAGATTCGATTTTAATGAAACCACTTTCATTGGATATATAATTTTCTGACTTAAACTTTAAAAGTGAGTTTGGTGAATTTGGAGTTCATATGGAGCGGGAATTTGGCCGGGAAGTTGGACTTTATGGTTTTTCTCTTTGAGATCTAGGAGTATTTATTTGTGGTGAAATTTATTTTATATTTTTGTATTTTTATATCATTTTGATGAACAAGTCAGAGAAAGAATTATCTAAAAAGGAGTTGAAATGAAATTATTAAAAATACATGAAGTTTTGAGTTATTACAGGTGAAAAACTCATTTATTTTTTTGGCTTTTTATTGTTAATTTATTTTATACAATATAATATACAATAATTAGTGTATTTTTTTGCAAGAGTCATTTTGTTAATTGATTGATTTTATGGACATTTATTTGAGATTTCACTCAGGTTTTTGTTAAGATCAATATATTGAGATGATGAATCACGGATTCATTACCCCCTATACTTATCTTTGCTAGTCCTCGAACAAATAAAGAATGAATAAGTTGGAATAACCCCTGACTGCGCATGCGAATACAATACTTGATCCGTTCAAGAACTCTCGGTTTTAGAGATCCTAAAATTTTAAGTTGAACCAAGCTCTAGTTAAAAGGGATCCAATTTGCCAAATCATCGGACTCTTTCTGCATACATATATATATAGAGATATGACTTTAAGTGTGGACTGTAGTTACAAGAGTAGTGTCACAACATCACCCATGTTTCCAGTCCAAGAGACTCTCCTAAGAACCCGATCCTCAACACTAGGGAATAAACCATTTCTTGCATCCAATCCACCGTCTCTTTAGTTGTCAGACTTAAAAGTGTAGATGGAAGGCCAGTTGATGGAGGGCATAGGATTGTGTCATTTCTTCTCTCCCTCTCATTGGAACAAGATTCCTCTCGAGTGCCTTATTAACTCACAGATGTATATTTTTTGGGTTCTTGATCAATGTGTCCGTCAAGAGAAGTTGGAGTCATCTACACTTCTTTTCCTGGGAGTACACCAGGGTGTGTCTTTTTTGAGTACCTATCATACCTTCTACAACCAGACTTGTATCACAATACGATGCATAGCCCTTTTTTGGTGCTAGCCTGACTCCTTGGTCCTAATAGCGGTGGCCTAAGTGGACACTTTGAAATGGTTGGGAGTGCTCGCCTTTGGTGAAAGCTCTTTGATATTTGACTTTGTATGGTGATAGATATTTTCTTTCAACATTTCTTTGTTATTTTTTTCTTTGTTTTTGGCTAGCTCCACTGCTTTTACCAAGAGTTGGTGCACACTGATCAACAAAATTTTTTAAATTTCATCACACCCTGGCACATAGGTAAATGTCAATAGATAGTACAAGAACCATGTTCTCAGACTGGCTAAAGGTGCTTACACCCAGGTTTCATGAAGCCTTCATTAATTTTATTCCATCCTCGAGCATCATTAAATCAGGTCCAAAATCAAATCCCTCATCCCAGTTCCTCAAGTGAAATTTCAACTCATCTCATCAGAATTGCGGTCATTATGTGAGGTGCTGATCACATTCTTAAAGTAGAAACTAAGCGTGCAATATAGCACACAAATCTTTTAAACTAGTGAAATGTGAATAATTAAGTCAAAGACCCCTAATGACTAATGCTAGTTAACTCAAAATCTCAAGACCTCATAAACCAAGTATTCTTGAACATCACAAGTCTTGTGTGAATGTGTAAGTGTCAGGGATTAAACCAAACTTATTAGCTAGTTTTTTATTTTATTTTTTGTGATTTTTTTGAAAAAGAGAGGAAAAGGAAAAAGTTTTTTTTTTGAAAAAAGTTTTTACTTTTGTTTTTCAAAAGTTTTTTTTTGAAAAATAAAGGTAAAAGATTTTTTATTGTGTGTTTTTTTGTTTTTTGATATATCAGATAAGAAAAGAAAAGAGAAAATTGTGTGTTGTTTTTTTTTGAATTTTTTTTTGAAAAAGAGATTTTTTTTGAAAATATATATTTTATTTTTGAAAAAGAAGAGTTTTTTAGTTTTTTTACCAATTCTACCTATCCCGTATTTATTTTATAATATATAGAAAAAATACGTGAAAGTATGAGCTATGGGTAAAGTATATATGTAATATATACGCGCCCCCATACTTAGCATGTGTTATATAGAGCACACGAAGCGAGGAAAATACACAACCCGTGCTAAGAGTAGAAGAGCTAAAATAACAAAAATTGTAGAATTCAGTCTGCCCCCCATATACTCAGGCTTTGGTCAGCCTAAGTGTAGAAGAAGAACAAAAATGGTGCGGTCGAGGTCAAGAGGAGACATGGATGAGTATATACATATGGCGGGCATCAGTCTCCCATATACTTAGGCTCTGGTCAGCCTAAGTATAGGAAATGAGTAAGTGTGAGAACCGATGTGATATGGAGAATATACAAAGAAGGGAGAATGTATAAGAGGAATGAATATTCTAAGCTATTGAATCTTGATGCTACATCTTCATGAAGAATAATATTATGTATCTGCTCTACGCTCACTCTTCATGAAGTTGATGACCTCGACTTGAACTAACTGCTCTTTAGAATATATAAAATGTTTCAACAGTTGTCCATTCGGCACATGGGATTGTGCACCATTTGTGAGATCAGCTATCTCTACACTTCCATTCTCGTACACTTTCTTAATAATAAAGGGACCCGTCCATTTAGATTTGATCTTCCCATGGAACATCTTCAACCTGGCATTAAACGACCATATCTTTTGCTCAGAGACAAAGTCTTTGCACCTAATGTGCTGATCATGCCATCTCTTTACTTTGTCCTTATAAATCAAACTGTGGTCATATGCTCTGTTTCAGATTTCCACGAGCTCGTTCAAGTTCAAGTCTAAACAAAGCTTCCCTTGGTGACAACTCCAATTAATCTGCTTAATTGCCCATTCGGATTTGTGAATCAGCTCTGCGGGGAAATGACATGGCTTGCCATAGATCATTCTGAATGGTGAAGTACCCAATGGTGTCTTGCAAGCTGTCCTATAGGCCCACAGAACTTGGTCCAAGAGCTGGGACCAGTTCTTCCTATAAAGACAAACCAACTTCTGCAAAATACTCTTCATCTATCTGTTCGAATTCTCTTCCATGCCATTGGACAGTGGGTGGTAAGGACTAGTAACTCTGTGCTCAAACCCGTAGTCTTTAGCTAAAGATCTCACATCTCGATTCACAAAGTGGCTATACCCATCAAATATCAAAACTTTTGGCACCCCGAACCTAGCAATAATATGGTCTCTCACAAACTTACAAACAGTATTGTTGTCTGCGGTTCAGGTTGGGATAATCTGGTCCCATCTAAATAAATAGTGAAATGCTAATAAGATGTACTCATGTCCTTTGCTGTTGGGAAAGGGACCCATAAAATCTACGCCCCATGCATCAAAAACATCACAAATAATCACCAGCTGTATGGGCATCTCATCTCTCTGTCCAACTATCCCTCCCATCCTTTGACAAATCGGACACGACCGTACAAAATCAAAAGCATGTGTAAACAAGGTCATCCGATACAATCTACATTGAAGTACCGTGTGAGCGGTTCTCTTTCCCGAATGATGTCCTCCAGCCTCAATTGAATGACAATATGTGAGGATACTCTGGTACTCCTCCTGAGGAATACACCTTCTCCAAACACAATCCGACCCTTCGAAGAAAAGGAAAGGATCGTCCCAGTGATATCTCCTTGAATCCGACTTCAGCAGATCAATGCTGCTCTTAGTCCAACCATGGGGAACCTACTTGGAGACAAGAAAGTTCACCATGTTGGCATACCAGGGGAGTGAGTCAATAACACAAATTAACTCATTTGGGAAGGTCTCTCTAATATGCTCATAATTAAGAGAATCCTTGAGTTCAATCCGAGAAAGATGATCAGCCACAACATTCTTCACTCCAGGTTTATCTTTATCTCCAAATCAAACTCCTAGAGGAGTAAAATTCACCTAAGAAGAAATTCCTTCGCGTCCTTCTTTTCCATTAAGTACCGAATAGCTGTGTGATCAATGTAAATTGTCACCTTAGAGCCCAGACTATACGTCCTGAACATCTCGAAGGCCCATACCACAATGGGCATTTCCTTTTCAGTCACGGTGTAATTCTTCTGTGTAGGGTCTAATACTTTGATTGTGTAGTGGATCGCAAATGGAATCCCCTCTCATCTTTGTCCTAACGCAACTCCTATAGAGAAATATAAAGCATTAGTCATGATCTCAAAGCGGAGAGACTAGCCAGGAGCTTGTAGGATAGACGAGGCACAAATCTTCCTCTCCAAGAGCTCAAAGGCCTCTAGACACCTGTGATCTACAATGAACTCTTTGTCTTTCCCTAAGAGCTCAGTCAGTGGGTGTGCAGCTTTGAAAAATCCCGAATGAATCTCTTATAGAATCCACCATGCCTTAGAAAAGATCTCACTGACTTCACGTTGGTAGGTGGATTGAGTTTCTTGATCACCTCCACCTTGGCAGGGTCAACTTCCATTCCCCTTTTGGAGATGACACGCCCCAACACGATACCCTCCATCACCATAAAGCGACTCTTCTCCTAGGAGAGTACCAGATTCACCTCTCTACACCGCTTGAGGACTCAGTCCAAGTGCGCTAAACATGTATCAAAGGAATCACCATGGATCGAGAAGTCATCCATGAACGCTTCCAGGAAATATCCAACCATCTCGGCAAATATGGTGACCATGCACCGCTGAAAAGTGACCGAGGCATTGCAAAGCCCGAACGGCATGTGCTTGAAAGTATAAGTGCGGAATGGACATGTGAATGTGGTCTTTTCCTGGTCCTTAGGGGCTATGGCTACATGGTTATAAGTACCCATCAAGAAAACAAAAGAACTTTTTCCCTGCGAGTCTCTCCAAAATCTGATCAATAAAAGGCAAGGGAATGTGGTCTTTCTTGGCCGCGACATTCAGGCGCCTATAGTCGACAAAGACACGCCACAACGTGGGTACTCGTGTCACGATCTCTATCCCATCCTCATTGGTGACCATCTGAATTCCCGACTTCTTCCGGACAACATGTAGCGGGGCCACCCACTCGGAGTCAGAAATAGGGTATATAAACCCTACTTTACACCATTTCTCGATCTCGTTCTTCACTACTTCCCGTAGATTGGGGTTAAGTCTCATATGTAATTCACGGGAAGGTCTTACATTATCCTTAGTAAAAATATGGTGTGATCAGAGAGAGAGAGGTTAATCCCCATGAGATCCGAAACCATCCATCCTATTGCTTTGCGGTCCCTCTTTAAGATCTCTAACAACCTAGACTCATGTTCTAAAGTCAAGTCTGAGCTAATGATAACATGATATCTCTCTTTGGGTTCCGAAAGAAAGGCGTACTTGAGTGTAGGAGGTAGTGATTTCAGTTCTGGTAACGTGGTATCAGCAAGCAAATCTGGCTGAACTGATTCTGAATCTGAATCTGTGCTGCTTGAAGATAGGCTCAACTGTGTAGTACTTGCCACTAACTCCGAAGTATCGGCAGTCGGTTCGCCAAAGAAATGCGGTAGATCGACCAATGCCACGTCTGATTCGTCATCTATGTTCCATGACCGTTCTGAAGGGGATGGAACTGACATATCCAGATGGATCTCTATGTCATCATGGGAATAGATAGATGCATATCTAACAAGATCAGGCAACACCTGGCAAACTGTATCATGCACTATGTCCTTTCCAGATGAAAGGGTCTCGCTTTGTCCTGAAGGAACCTGTCTCCAAATCCCAACGGTGCTAATAATTCTGTAATCTGCCTATGAAGATGAGCACTCTGTTCTACTCTCTGAATTAGGTCGCTGACACTTGGTTTGCTTCATCTCAAGGTTCACTTCTCCGCCTGGAGAACGGAACTTCATCCTTCCCGTACCATAATCAAAAGTTATGCCTGCGGTCCTAAGGAAGGGCCGTCCGAGAATGATATGAGATTCTCTCCAATGATTGGGGGTCTCCATGTCCAAGACTGTGAAGTCAACCTGATAGTTCTGACCCTCAATCGAGAAAACGACATTCTTCACTTCTCCCTTAGGTCTCTTCACTGAACGATCTGCGAATTGGAGTAAATCTCTGGATTTACGAAGTGGCCCCAACTCCAATTTTTGATATAAGGCTAAGGGAAGTAAGTTGATGGAAGAATCAATATCCAATAGTGTGCTTGCGAAGGCGATATCATCAATACGACTCTCCTCATAATGAACGCTCATGTCTCTCTTTTTCCTTGGCAATGTCTGATTCTTGAGATAATATGTTTTGGCTACTGACAAGATGTGTGTCTTCACATTTTGGTTCTCTTTCTTCCTGCTAACCTTAGTAGGTGTGCATCTCACCTTAAGGTATTTCTGGAATGCAGGATTGTTAGCCACATACTCATCAAATGGCACCTTTACAGTGATATTTTCTTTACAAAACCGTACCATATCGGGGTCATCTATCTGAATCTTTTTGACACACTTTCCTGCCGTAAGAGCATGGGGGAAAGTGATTGAAGATAGGGAAACATAAGGTGAAGAATCTAAATCATGAACTGAAAGATTATTCTTGGCATTAACGAAAACAGAGTTCTTCATACAAGAATCTTTTTGATGCAACATGGAATCAAAATCTTGATTATTTACTATAGGTTGTGGAATAGAAGCTGAAGTGGTATCCGCCACAACCGGAGATGCAAGGTCCTCTATAGACTCAGAAGTATATCCATGTTGCTGATGCTGCATACACGCTCTCCTTCTCCTCTCAGCTCCTTGAGTAGATATCCTCAAATGGTGCTGATGGGGATCCGGAATATGATGCCTCTCCTCCTCGTCCTCTGAAGATTCCTCGGGTAGAGATCCGAAGATGCTCCTCCTTGTGTCCCTTGCCCAGTCAGGTACGATCAAGGTCCTTCCGCTCCTGAGTGACATGTGATTAGCCTTGTCACATGAAAGAATCTCATGTTCAGATCTAGGAGATGTTGAATAGTATACCTGACCAAAGTGCTGCTGAGAATTAGTTCGGTTCAAGCTATTGGGGTTAGCCTAAACTTGGGCTGGGATCGAGGTAGAGGGTGTAGTCTGCTCGTCTCGCCATCTAGACAAGTAGTTGACATCCACCCGTAAGTCGTGAATTTCATTTATGTAGGAACGAAGCTCTTTGAGTATCTGCTGCTGTTTGTCCACAAGACAAGATGAAGAAGGAAGGGGAAAAGATTGGGAAGAAGAACGGGAAGACTGGCCCTGCTGGCGAGGGTACTGCCTCTGCGATTGTTGGTGCTAGGGTGTCTGCTGAAATTGCGGGCCATGCTAGCCCGCCTGGTAATGGACCTATCAGCCATACTACTGGTACTGATGTCGCTGCTGCTGGGGTGGCTGGAATCCATGGACTTGCTGTAAAGGAGGTGGTGCAGAGGTGAATGCGGTGTTGTGAAAGGTCAGGGGACACTGGTAGGTCTGTCGATCCCCCGTACTTACCTGCCTGGAAGGGTCCTGAGTATACCATACTCCATTCACCTCCCAAAACGGTGGTGTCTCCTCCTAACTGTCTCTGCTAATGGAGTTGGTTGCTGGAAAGAGTTGGTGTAGGACTAGTCCTACTCCCACCGCTGGGGTTTCCCTGAGACTAACTGCTCTTGAACATGGTGAACACAGTATACGGGGGCAGAGGGTGCAATCACGACAGGTATCTTTATCTTAGATACCCTATCAGTCAACTCCTCCATTTGTTTTGGAATTTTGGAGATGCTCCAGTCCAATTCATCAATCCTCATATCAATCTTCTCGACTATTATAAGCTTGTCCACATTGAGTCCCATGCTAGGGATCACGTCTTGAGAGAGATCGACTACAATTGATTTTCCCCCTCCAAATGAGAGTGAACTGGGGGACGATGTATAGGCCCTGTTGGCCATCTGTGAGCTGCTGGTTTTAGCCATCTGCTCGAATACCTTCCAGATGATATCCGATCCTCGTGATGTATAGCTGCTTCCCCAAGTAGCGCTCACTAAACCCTGCATCTTAGGGTTGAGACCAGTGAAGAACGATTGGACCAAGATGTTGTTATCTAGTCCATGACAATGACACTTTTGAAGGATGTCCTTAAACCTTTCCCATGCATCACAGAAGGCTTCATGGGGTAACTGGGAAAAGCTCGTAATGTACATCCTCATCATGTTACTCCTACTCAGAGGGTAGAACTTCTTCAGAAACAGGTCCTTGAACTAGGCATAAGTGGTGACTGTAACTCCAAGATTTTTTACCCAGTAGTTGGCTTTGCCATTGATAAATCTCAGATTTATCAACTTAATTCTACATACTTATCTCTTTACTTAAGTTAATAACATAATTAATGGACTTATTGACACTAATTGCTCATTTATGTGTTGTATATAATTAACACAAATTATTGTATATTAATATGGTGTAATATTTTACGTATTTATTTCTTATTAAAAATCAAATAAATATTAGAATAAAATTGTATATAAATAAACTAGCATAAAATAAAAAAAAAGAAAAATAAGAAAAAGAAAAATTAAAAAAATGTTTTAGATAGTGTTTAATAATATTTAATTTTTATCTATGTACAAATGACCTCTGATCTCTTTGACTTTTACATGAAATTTTAGATCTCATCGAGATCTAAAACTTTCATGTTTACCACTTTTTCTAATTCTTCTTCCAACTATTTATTTTTGATTTTAATATAATTTCTTTGTTTTCTTCAATTCTGATTGCGACATGTGGTGACTCCATAACCGACCACGTGTCTCGATCCGGTCATGCCACCTGTGCCTTGATTTGAGCCGTCTGATCAGTTATGTTCCATATAAGCCGTCAATTGGTTCCCAGATCTTAACTGTTTGATCTTTTCGATGATAATTAATCTGATCCGTTCATCAACGCCTTCATTTTAGCCTTCGATTGATCCTTAGATTAGATCACATACGCCCGTTAGCGCTCTCTTTTGGACCATTGGATCATATGATCCAACGACCCCTGCATCGCCTTCAACCTCCATCAGTTTCCTTTTTTCTCCGTAAACTAACTAACTCCCCATCTTCAACCTATTATCCCTACCTACTCTGACGAACTCCTGGCCAACCACCACCTCCCTCACATTTTCCTAACTCCTCTAACTCCCGCCAACAACCCATTATTTACTAAACCTAACTTCTCTAACCTTGGCAGAGGAGAGAACTTTGAAGGATATGGGGAGATCCTTAAGCGCATCGCAAAAGCATGAGGATCGCATCATATGCGATCGGGAGCGACTAGTCATACTAGTTGTTCTATGCAGCGTAATTTAAAAATATTTTAATGTGATGAAATCATATTATCCAAGAACATTTCTCGGATCGTTTCATGTTAAGCACAATAGGTATAAAGGTTACGTCTTAAAGCATGGTTGCGATCGAGTCTCTAAACGAAGAGATCTCCTATCTCAAGTCCGATCCGATAGAGGAGATGCTTGTGAGCGCGTTGTTGAGATGCGTGCTCCTCGCAATCCATGTTGACGATCCAAGTAGCGAATCTCCTAATCTCGTCACATGAGATACAACATCTTCTTCACAAGCGAGGCACACCGAAGGAGACGGAGATCCACGAGCGAATACTTCGGCAGCATAACGACGACACTGCGACAATGGCAATTCTCTCAAGGGCACCATGGTTGAAGGCCACAATGAGAGAGAGGGAGAGAGTCTTGGCGTGTAGAAAAAGGGAGAGAGGGAGAGAGCATTAGTTTACATTGTAAACTTGTTGCTCGAAGAGCAAGGGGTGCCTCTTCTTATATAGGGTTTTAGGATCCATGGATCTCAATTCATGGACAACGCAAAATCAATGGTTGAGATTGATTTGTGTTTCTTTCAATGGCCATGATTTTGTTCTAAAAATACAATAACAAATGATTTAATTTAAATTAATTTACATTGATAAATCAACATAATTAATTTCAAAATTAATTCACTTTGATTGGTCTTGGAGATAATGAGGAGATAGACCTCATCCCCTAAAAGGGGGGGACGACTACTCTTCTCCTTTGGAGAGTGGTAGCCGTCCATACCCTTGAGGTGGACTTGGTCTATCTCTTTAATATCTTATGAGATCTCATTATCTCATGATATCTCATTATCTCCAGATATCTCCAAGATTTACAACAACATTTGTCGTAAATTATTTCACAACATAATTCATAATTATCTCGTGAACATTGCAATCATGCCATCAAAAAAATATTAATCATATTCACATCCCAAAATAAAATGTAAATTATATTTTCAATTAATCATCCAATGTGAATCCAATTCACATCAATCATAAATCAATAAATATAAATCACAATATGGTCTCTCTAATATATTGTAAATCACATTTATAATATATCTGGTTAATATGGATAGTGTTACCCACATTTTTCATATCCTTGATAATTAAATCACATTTAATCATCTTAGATCTCTATTCTCGTGTGCCCAAATAATATTAATCACATTCACATTATTCACATATTTGATAATTAAATCACATTTAATTATCTTAGATAATTCTTCCAATAATACGAATGAAATTCATATTATTCATGATAATTAAATCACTATTAATTATCCATTTTCTCAATGTTCGGATAGATATATCAACAATGAAATTATGCATGAACTCTTTCAAGGATAATGTGCTTTCTCTGCGGATACTTGGAGATAAGAAAAGGGTGATTGTACTGTTCCACGTATAGTGACTTGGATATTGAGATCACATCTCAAATCCAGATCTTGCGGACCTCACATAGATGCTTGATTAAATCAAGATCGTAGATCTAATCTTCTCATTGCATCTGAATCACATTCAGACAAAGGTCCAACATTTGGACTAAGATCAGATGAATTCTATATGAGAGGAGTCACTAAAATCCAGAGCCATTTCATCACTCCCTAGGAATGGAAGCGTCATGGTTATACAATCATTTATGATCACATTACCTTCAGGTATTCCTAATACCTATACATACTGCATACTGGAAGACCCGAAACAAATCTGAAGTTTTAGATCTTTTTTAGACTGTCTCCTTCAGGATTTTTATCATTAAGGTTCTCATTCGATCATTGGGAGTCGGTATCGATCATATATTTTCCAAAAGCATATATCATACCTAGGTGTTTTTCATAGTCTTTCCAAAAGCATATATTAAACCTTACAAATTTAGTCAAGCTTCCAAAGAGAGACGATAACGCGTAGAATTTAATTCTTCCCAATATCTCATGAGTGAGCTCATGTCTTCCAGTTCAACAATGAACCTGTATGATCCCTTTGAGAGATCGTATTACTCATATGCCCTTACATGCAAACTAGCGCACCGATGTATAGACCTTGGTTAGGTCATCAACCTATTGGTCTGCCAAATGCACATACTCAAACATATAGTAACACATCTGTCTTCGGTCAGAGGATGCATGCCTATATCGTGACAACATACGACATAGGTCTTTGGTTATCTCGATCTCATTAAGTCAACTCTTTGACCTAACTAATCTGACACCTCCGAATCTCTATTCCCATGCAGAGGACCTGCATCAAGAGGTCGATCAGATATCAACCAAATAAGAAAGGATTGCCATCTCCTACTCAGACTGGAGATCATCTATTAACAGTCATTAGACGGTGCTTGATGAGTCCTCAATCTAACTCTTTAGATATTCATCCAAGAACCAGCCTCTATGATTCAAAACAGCTGTATGATAATTAATATGTCCATGGTACAAAACCCTAATTGCACCAAGAGACCTATTATGCAAATTAGTTATTCTTCATTTCATATTAGGGAATGATATTTGCAATAACATTTATTTCATAACGGCTCGCTGTGGGCTCGCATGTGCAACAGTCTCCCACTAGCCCAAAGAGCCAATAATGGGCTAATCATGTAAACCCGCACTTGCATATATCCTAGCAACAATCATAAGCTATTTATAAAAATAGCTAGGTAAGCTGATCAGTCACACTATCCCCAAGAGACTACGCACTCATGTGACAATCATAAGCTATTTATAAAAATAGCTAGGTAAGCTGATCAGTCACACTATTCCCAAGAGACTACGCTAAGTCCTATTACGGCACTTGCATATATCCTAGTAACAATGCTCACATCCAATGTGAATGTTACATCTATGCAACCAATACTCAATATTGTTAGTTATAGTGTCCATGACACTACATCTCGATAAATATTATAACCAGTATGTAATTTATATTATCCTTATGAGAATATCCTTATTCCCGGAGTCTCTATCTCCTAAGGTATCCACAGTTAAGACCTTTTAGATCTCCATCTGTAAAGTCTTAAGCTCTTGAAGATAAGACTTAGGGATCACTCTAAAGTCTTATCATCTATGGAGATATTGTTATTACAACAATAAAGTGTTTTATTTCCATAGTAGGATTACTAACACTATACTACTCCCAGTGCATGGTAGACATATGGCTTTTGTACACATTCGACATACATCTGGCTTCTCATAACTGATGCACAACGGTAAGCAGTTCTAGCATTCACTTCTTCAACTCTTTGAGGTGGTATCCCTTCAGATAGGCCAGTACTACAACTTAAGGAAAAGCGACCTTTCTTGGAATTTTCCAGAAAATGGAATATGTCCAAGGTGTATTACTAATGTGACGGTTCCAATGCCCTCATCTCATTGCTTCTGAACACTTCAGAGCTAAGATCTTAAGAAGTTTCCTTGAGATTATATCTCAAAGTATGGAATAGCCAGTCTATAAAACACTTATTATTATCCCTATATCATTCTAAATAAGGATATCTTCTACATTTAGCATGATGAACACAATGGCACTCCCACTAAACTTCATATGGTTCATCAAGATTCAATCTGAAATCATAACATTTATGATTTCATCAAATCTGATGTTCCAATTACAAGAAGCTTATTTGAGTCCACAGATGGAGTTATTCAGCTTGCACAGCTTGCTTTCCTCAACTATAAAGCACAGGGGCTACTTCATATGAATATCCTCGAAGAGGTATTACAAAGAAATGCAATATTGACTTCCATCTTGAAGATGTCAAAGTCAAGTTGTGTAGCTAGAGTTAGCAATATTCCGATGGGTTTAAGCAATGTTACTGAAGAGAAAGTCTCATTGCAAGCAATGTCTTCTCCTCGGTATGTATCTTGTGGATATGAACTGTGCTTTGAATGTCTCTACCTTCTCATCAGTTTCTCTCTTTCTTTTGAAGATCCATTTATACCTTAACGGGTCTTACCCATATAGGTGGATCCTCGAGGGTCCATATACAACACTTGTATACGAAGTCTACTTTAGACTTAATTGTTAACATCCATCTTTCCATGTCATGATATTCAGAAGCTTTATCACATGATGTTTGATCATTATCAGATTTCTCTGATACATGGAATCCATCCTCAAACTCATTTGAAGAGGTATTATTGTTTCATCTTTAATTATCCTATAAGTTTCTGATTTCAGGAGCCTCATTATTTTATCTAGATTAAATGAGTTCCTTTACTTCATTTTCATCTTGATTCTCAAGAGAGTCATCCTCTAAGAATCACATCCTTAGAGATGAGATCTTTTAAGAATCTTAAGGTCATGAAGTAGGTATCCAATACCATCATTTATTTTCCTAATGAAGTAGCACTCTCTTGTGCTAGATTCCAGCTTACTTGCATGAAACCTTATTAAGGATATATAATGTTGTCTATACCACACATATATACTTGGAAACTAAGAGATAATTATGCTAAGATTAATCATTGATCAAATCATGTCACACATGATCAATTGTATCTCCCTACAACTCCATTGATTTTAGGTGTTTTAGAAGGATTGAGATAGGAATGATATTCCTTACTCTATAAGGTATTATTTGAATTCATCTAATAGGTACAAGCTACCTTGATTAGATCAATTTTATTTCATCTTCCTTTAAACTTTGGTTCTAAACCAAAATTGTGAAATCTTTGAACATTTCAAAGGTTTCTAAGGTGAAGAGAAGAAATCTTATATCACAAATAATCATAGAATGATATCACATATCATTAATGTTTACTTTGATATAGATGATCCACACACATCAATATGTATGAGATCATGAATACCTCGACATCTAACACCATTCCCAGAGAAGGGTGCATTGGACATTTTCACTTTTGAATACAATATTCATAAGCGTGTAAGATTTGAAATTTCAGTCAATCTAAAGTTTCATATCTTACTATTCTATTGATCTCATCAACAGGAAAATATCCAAGGCTTGATGCCAGATCATTGTCAAATGATATTCATCCTCGTATTGATCTTTTAAGGTTGAATTTCAGTATTAGAAATGTTAATGAACCATTCATTAATTTTCTAATTGAGTAGAGTCCACTAGATGTTAGATTACTATCTAAAATATATCCATCACAACTCTTTATGATAGGTCTATTCCAGAATTTATGTTTATTTCCAACATTTAGAAATAAACTATGAGTGTATTCTAATAACTAGATCATAGAGACATTCTCCAAAACTAAGGGCTCTCCCACTAAAAATATGGTCTATCTATCCAATAGAGATTGTTGCAACAATTGCATCAATATCCATGTGGATGACTATTAAACCTTAAAATCAATTTTCTCTAATTTTCTAAAACATATGAAACCAATTGCAAGTGTTACTAGAAAATTAGATACAATTATTATACTTTTAATCTTATCCAATAAGAAAGTCAATTTCAATGATTAAATGTAGATTATTCTGATGCATTATCTGAGTCCTTCTCTAAGGATCGTAGATAGACTAGATAGTCACACTATTAATACATCGGCTTATTGCAGTATTGGCATTTAACCAACTCTTTGGATGTCATATGGAAGTCACAAAAATACATTCAACTCTTTGACTTTCCTTACATGGGTCCAACCCATGCTTCCACTGCGCTACTTTCATCTATAAACAACCATTGCTTAAGACAAAGGGTCTCTTATGTTCAAATCAAAAGATTTTAATATAAGAGTATTTCAACATTTATACATGCTTCATTCAATTCATACAATATGAATATTATGAAGCTTCATGAATGACCAGAGTATAGACAGTAGAATGGTGACACTCATCGTATCTACATCCATCTAAACTCTTAAAACATTGGTTCATGTAGGTACTCAAATATTTTGAGTACATCATCTCTTATAGAGCCACCATTCTGCATGATGCAGAGAACCATGTCATTCATGATAAAATGTCAAGAGCACATATGCATGTCAAAACATCTTCTTGGATTTTATAAGGATTATTCGACAATTACGATCATCATCGACATGTCACTTCCAAAGTACATTCGATGAGATCAAGACTATAGAGACATACAAACCCTAGGGTTGTAGTCCTATTATCTATTTAATTGTCATTCCTCATTATTATGAGGAAACTTGCACCTTGCAATCACATACAATATATGTCCAACTGCAAGTACAATATTTTGATCATGGATCCAATCCACGATATTTTACTGGTTATTATTGAGTATAGTATTGAGTGGGTTTAATGAAGGATTATTAGAAATAAGACATTTGCATAAATATAAATAAATAAATAAATATATATATATATACACAATTTACTTTGATTTCAGAATTTTTATATGGAAGTTGTCTTGCCTTGTCAACATTGAAAGTTCATTCCCTTAATCACTTTCAATGTAAGAGATATACTTACCATTATATCTCAAGCAAGATCTGGGGTCTCCTTTCTTTTCTTTGTCACATCTTAATAATATGAGAACATGTAACTCATATAAAAAGAAGCTGGAACACATTCCAACTTGCAAGTCCAACTTGCATTCCCAATTTGATCTTTAACACCCGAGCCCACCACACCTAAGGTGATGTTGACCCATCATAATTGAACCAACTGTCAACATGAATACAACTCTCTATGTGCAATCCAATATCGCCCCAATAATATGAGGACTCGATATTGGGGTTACTACGCATAGTCCTTACTCTTTCGAGAAGCAAAGAGCCATATCCAAATGGCTTGTATGTAGGAGCTGTCACTTCGGACATGCATCTCCGACATACAATCTTTGGCAGCGTAACCTTTGCCTTTACAGGAGACCATAGGTGTCACTTATATAATCCTCCATATCATGTTCAAATTTTAATAATTATTGTGAATCATATTCACATAATTTATTCTTCCAAGGGAAATAGCAACTCTATTCATGATATAGTATTTTAGTTTTAATTGGATTCCAATTAATCTAATCATATTAAATTAATGATCCAATTAATATCCAACAAAAATTTTTTTGTTACTTGAAAATATGATATTATCTCAAATACACATTATTTCAAATGTTAATAATTAGAAAAATACATCATGATCTCTCAAGCATTATCTGTTCCCTACCCGCTGTCAGGGCCAGTACTGATGGGAGTGGGAGAGACCGCACACGGTGTAACCTGCTACCCCAATACTCTCTGACTAGAGACCATATCCGCCTCGGAAAAGATAATGCCAAGTCAATCACTTTATACTTGAGATGATAATCAGTTTTTCAACCAAAATTATAACATATAGTAATAATCAAAACCATTTTGATTATAATATTATAAGGATATTTGTTAAACAAATCCCAATCCTATTCAAGCAACTTGTTTGTTGGAAAGTGTATAATGTAACCAATTTGTGATCTAGATCATATCCAATCAATTATTAGTTAAGGAAATATCATTTAATGAAATAATTATCATCTTTAAATATTTCACAAATATTTATAAATAATTATCGCAAGAAATTAACCATTAATTTCTATAAAAATAAATGACAATCACAAGGTTCTCGATTAAGTAAGCAATTTCCAGTAGTGACCCTCACTTACTAAAATGTGCCTATCTCATTCTTTTTAAATCCAAATCATGCAAAATCAGTTTCTAAAGTTTGTTAATTTGATTTAAAACAGAACTCAAGTGATAATCACTCATTTCTAGGCGTGTCAAAATAGTAACCAACACTTTAATTATGTCATGACTCGCCATCCTCGAAACAGTGGATATAGGTTCATTAAAATAATTATATCTTGATTTATCGGATTCCAAATCACGCAAATTCAAATCCTACCATTTCCTTAACTAATGAGGAACATTATCCAATTTAAAATTTCGTGTTTAAACATTTTAAACAGGGTCGAATTTTATCACAATATGGGGTTGCGAGAATTGAGATGCGACAAAATTTTCACAATCCCTAATGAGCCCAAGTCTTCCTAGGTTCATGGATCATATCCAAAACCTCGAACTTGGCTCTGATACCACTTGAAGGATTTGGGGAGATCCTCAAGCGCATCACAAAAGCGTGAGGATCACAGCGTATGCGATCGGAAGCGACTAGTCGTATTAGTTGCTCTATGCAGTGGAATTTAAAAATATTTTAATGTGATGAAACCACATGATCCAAGAACATTTCTCAGATCGTTTCATGTAAAGAACAATAGGTATAAAGGTTATCTCTTGAAGCATTGTTGCGATCGAGTCTCTAAACAAAGAGATCTCCTGTTTCAAGTCCGATCCGACGGAGGAGACGCTTGTGAGGCGTTGATGAGATGCGTGCTCCTCGCAGTCCATGTTGACAATCCAAGCAGTGAATCTCCTGATCTCGTCACACGAGATATGACACCTTCTTCACGAGCAAGGCACTCCGAAGGATACGGAGATCCACGAGTGAATACTTCGATAGCATAATGACGATGCTGCAGTGATGACAATTCTCTCAAGGGCTCCATGGTGGACGACCACAATGAGAGAGAGGGAGAGAGTCTTGGCATGTAGAGAGAGAGGGAGAGAGAGCATTATTTTACATTGTAAACTTTTTCCTTGAAGAGCAAGGGGTGCCTCTTCTTATATAGAGTTTTGAGATCCATGGATCTCAATCCATGGACAACACAAAATCAGTGATTGAGATTGATTTGTGTTTCTTTCAATGGCCATGATGTTGTAAAAACGCAATAACAAATGATTTAATTTAAAATAATTTACATTTATAAATCAACAGAATTAATTTCAAAATTAAATAACTTTGATTGGTCTTGGAGATAATGAGGAGATAGACATCATCCCCTAAAAAGGGGGGGACGGCTACTCTTATCCTTTGGAGAGGGGTAACCATCCATACCCTTGAGGTGGACTTGGCATATCTCTTCAATATCTCATGAGATCTCAATATCTCATGAGATCTCATTATCTCATGATATCTCCAAGATTTACAACAATATTTGTCGTAAATTATTTCACAATAGAATTCATAATTATCTTGTGAATATTGCAATCATGCCATCAGAAGAATGTGAATCATATTCACATCCCAAAACAAAATGTAAATTATATTTTCAATTAATCATCCAATGTGAATCCAATTCACATCAATAATTAATCAACAAATATAAATCACAATATGCTCTCTCTAATATATTATAAATCACATTTATAATATATCTGGTTAATATGGATAGTGTTATCCACAATTTTCATATTCATGATAATTAAATCACATTTAATCATCTTGGATCTCTATTCTCATGTTACAAATAATATGAATCACATTCACATTATTCACATATGAATCAAATTCATATTATTCATGATAAATAAATCACATTTAATTATCCACTTTCTCAATACTCAGATACATATATCAACAATGAAATTATCCCTCTTTCAAGGATAATGTGCTTTCTCTGCGCATACTTGGAGATAAGGACATGGCGATTGTACTGTTCCACGTATAGTGACTTGGATATTGAGATCACATCTCAAATCCAGATCTTGTAGACCTCCCATAGATGCTTGATTAAATCAAGACCGTAGATCTAATCTTCTCATTGCATCTTAATCACATTCAGACAAAGGTCCAACATTTAGACTAAGATCAGATCACTTCTCTTTGAGAGGAGTCACTAAAAGCCAAACCTATTTAATCACTCCTTCAGAATGGAAGCGTCATGGTTATACAGTCGTTTATGATCACATCACCCTCAGGTATTCCTAATACCTATACATCCAGCATACTGGAAGACCCGGAACAAATCCAAAGTTTTTGATCTCTTTTACATTGTCTCCTTCATGATTTTTATCATTAAGGTTCTCATTCGATCATGGGGAGTCGGTATCGATCATATACTTTCCACAAGCATATATCATACCTAGGTGTTGATTATATACTTTCCAAAAGCATATATCAAACCTTTCAAATTTAGTCAAGCTTCCAAAGTGAGACGACCACACATGGAATTCGATTCTTCCCAATATCTCATGAGTGAGCTCATGTCTTCCGATTCAACAATGAACCTGTATGATGCCTTTGAGAGATCGTATTACTCATATGCCCTTGCATGCACACCAGCGCACCGGTGTATTGACCTTGGTTAGGTCATCAACATATTTGTCTTCCAAATGTACATACTCAAACATATAGTAACACATCTGTCTCCAGTCAAAGGATGCATGCCTATATCATGACAGCATACGACATAGGTCTTTGGTTATCTCGATCTCATTAAGTCAACTCTTTGACCTAACTAATCTGACACCTCCGAATCTCTATTCCCATGTAGAGGACCTGCATCAAGAGGTCGGTCAGATATCAGCCAAATGAGAAAGTATTGCCATCTCCTACTCAGGCTGGAGATCATCTCTTAACAATCATTTGACGGTGCTTGATGAGTCGTCAATCTAACTCTTTAGATATTCATCTAAGCACCAGCCTCTATGATTCAATAATTGAATTAACAGCTGTATGATCATTAAGACAACCATGGTATATAACCTTAATTGTACTAAGGGACCTATTGTGCAAATTAGTTATTTTTCATTTCAGATCAGGGAATGATATTTGCAATAACATTTATTGCATAATGGCTCACCGTGGGCTTGCATGTCCAACAAACTTCCCATAAAACCATATGCAACCTCCAACCTTTACCTCCTTCAAATACCCCCCACCGGCCATTGTGGCCGGTTGTCCACCCTTTAATGAAGTACTCCCTAACACTCTCCTCCCCATTGTGACAGGAAGGAGGAAGGATCGACGAGCGATAATGGCATTTTCAAATTTTTTGGTCTTTTTGGTAGGTGAACGAGGACTAGGAGAATGTATAGAATCTGGTTTGGAGGGAAAGTGGTTAGTAGAAGAGGGAGGTAGAAGGGACTCCAGCTGTACATGACGTGTGGTCAATCCGGTGTCTTCCAGGTTTTCAAGATTCAATCCGCGAAATCCATGATCCACAATCCTACCTGGACTCTTAATCGGTCTACAAATGTCATCCTCCAATAAATTTTCATGACACATCATGAGAGAAGTCAGCTCAGTTAGAGGATACCGCTGAGAACTCGGGCTCTTATACTCAACACACCTTGACTTAGGCGTGTAATACTGGGTTGAGTATGGCCCATCTGTATGGCAGGTGTTGGTCAGAGCCTCATCAAGTGGAGTTAGTAGACAGGGGGTCTGTAAATCAGTCGCATGAATCCAATCCCCTGTATATTTCGGCTCTTCGAATGGGTTATATGAAGGTTGGTCAATGTAGTCTCTATCACTCAGGTCAATCAAGTCAGGAAGATCGTACGGCACAGGTGTGCGACCCATGGTATTAGAGCCATGCTACAACAGCCATGAATGGCTATTCGAGCTTCTTCCTGGGCTGAGGAAGTTAAGCGAAGATCGGGGGTTTGATTTGAACCCAACCCAAGCCTATTATCCATCAACCACATCTAATTAGTTCAAGTTCCTCTTTCTGCCACAAAGGATGAACCGCCTGGAATTCACCTTCTTCAACCAACTACAATCTTCAATGGTCAGAAGCTGAAGAACCCTTACCGATCTGGATCTTCCCCCTCATTTTGTCTTCACCTTCACTGACATTCAGCCGCTCGTCGAACTTCTCCGATGTCACACCATCTTCGCCAGCCCTCTCTAGACCCTTGTCGATCATCAGACAACCTTAAGGAGCTTGGCGGAGGAATGGAGGGCTCGCCAGAGCCCCGTCTGTTCCGCAGCCCTGCAAAGCAGAGGGGAAGAACATGACTTACAGGTGTCGTTGGATCGCGCCAAATTGGGCACGATCTAATGGCTCAAGCACAACCACGTCGATGACACCGAGCATGCAACATCAGAGCTACCTAGCCGTAGACGAAGCACCAAAATCAAGCCTTATGGCCCGAGCCACAAGCCTCTGTCCAATCCTAGGACCGCACGCGTCCATCACGTGTAGACCTGGGTAAATTTCATTGATGCCCCACTGATTTTACTTAATTACAAAAATACCCACGCGTAAGGGGTATTCAATAATTTATTCAGCTGTTTTTCATATTTGCATTTTAGTCCCTTCAGGGACCTGTTTGTTATGTTTCCTATTATATTTTATCACAATTATGCCCCTAGATTAAATAACGAATATCTTCAGTGTATTATATCCGATTGATGTGATTTCAATTTCATTTTGATCCTCATTTCACTATCTTTCATCAATCTAAATTTATTCTCTATTTTGGTATTTAGAGTCTGATAAAACAATTAGAGAAGAATTAGATACTTTTCTTCAGATTAAAATGAAACATGGTTTACAATCACTTGCTCAAGTGGATTTAGATCTTCAAGTAATGAATGTCTTAAGTTGCTCGACAATTTTAGGGCATATTAGTGAAGTATAATTGCATTTGTCATTCTATTCATAATATTCATTTTGTCTAACATGTATTAATGTATTAAATCACATTTTATCCATGCATGTAATTCGTGATAATTATGCATTTCACCTTGCACTATTTTGCTCGCATTGTTTGTATGTTTTGACCTAGGTTAATTATCAATCACTTAACCTATATACTTTAGTGCTTGAATAATCGTATTATGGCCCGTGTCCTTGTATTCGGCCCTGGACTTCCCAGGTTACAAATTAAAGTCGAGAACCTCGTCGCTAAGATTCATCTTGGTTCTTTATGGGAAGCTAAGTACACATGCTACAACAGATCGAAATTAATACATGCATTTAGTGCTTTAGCAGCCACCCAAGGCAAATGGAAGGGCTGTGAGCCTAATATAATCCTGGCTAACCCTAGGATGTCTAAGGTTAGCATAGATGAGCTCAAAATCCCTTAGGAATGAATATGGCTCCTCAGAAGCATTCCCATCAAAGTGTGGCAGCATGTTCAGAAATTGCAACTTCAACTCAAAATCAACTGCGGGTTCGACCGGACTCAAGTAATTCTGAATTTGGTATTGTCTTGGGTTGTACGCCGCATCCATTAGTGGTTCTACCCCAACATTAAGCTGTCCTAACTGAGCTCTGAGTAGTGCTTGTTGTTGCTCAGATGTAGCTAATCTGGCTAGTACCATTCTCATCGGGTCTTCAGGGTGTTCTTGTTCCTCTTCTTTCTTCTTTGGAGGCATTTTACTTAAATCTTCTTTAGGGCCTGGATCAGTAATGTGGTCTTGATCAGAAGAGGATTTAGGCATGAAGATATTCGTACCGAGGCATAGGTCTTCCTCGGTGAGGTGGGAGGAGAGAAAGGGAATGGTTTGAGAGTAACCATCCCGAGAGTGAGTGATACTGGGCTCAAGAGGGTCATGAGTCCAGGTTGGACCAAGTTGCGCTTGGACCTTTGAAGACATACTTCTTGGAGGGTTCAACGATAGATTCATAAAGTATGAATAAATATCCCCCCAATTAGTCATCTTCGATGCCAAAGAACTGATTAAAAGACGATATTCAATGAGGCGCTAGTTCTACGGTGCACGAACACGGATCTGATGAGAGAGGTTTGCCCAACTGAATGTACGCAGAATACTCACACAATACAAACACAATTCAAACCCTCAATTTCACCAATTGAACAGGTGATGGTCGTAAAGGTTTAGCTGAATTATCTTGTTAGTTTTAGTTTATGATAAATGCAATCTTGGAAAGATTAACGAGCTGTTATGTGTCTGTATTTCCCTACAGACTGTCCCGATTCTTACGACTAGTTGGACCTACTTTCTGCCAGTATAGGAGTAAGCATGAACCGTATAAATACGGCTACCCGTTCCTTGAGGACAAAGCCTTATAAGGCATCCTCTAAATCTCCCACTCTGCTAAGGAAATCCGTGTAGTTTACCGGCTACCCATAGATCCTCACTGAGAAGTAGCTAATCACCTAAAAAGAAAGAATCAGTAGTCTGTAAAAAATCCTGGCTTGGCTCTATACTAGTGTCATCTCTCTCTCTCTCTCTCACTTTTCAAGTAAATCATACAATGAGGGCTTTATGCACCCGTGAATAAGGTTCTTTTTATTCCAATTTTTTAATCGACCTGCTCAATTCAGTCCTAATTTTAGAGTTAGGTTGTCACTTGAAATTTAATCTAAACACACAAACACGTCTACTGTTCAATCCCAATTTCCTTTGAAATCCTAAGTTATAAAACAAGGATGGAGTCGAAAATCAGAATGCAAACGTGAAACAATGATGCATGCTCAAAAGAAGGTATACTTATAGTGACTCCCATCACACTCCATGCATTACACAAAACTGAATTTTTAAATTTACACTATATGCATGCAGGTTGAGAAAACCACACCTAAATAGTATACTATTAGCAGGGAATAATTGAGTTAATTTGAGCTAAGTAGTACATGCCTATGTGCGTCTCATTATGAATTTTATTAGAGTGTGAATCTTCTATATGTGAGTCCTAAATGATGAAGGGAATAAACAAATTTGATTTTACACTACTATGTGCCTATCCTTAATTTCGCCACTCAAGGCAAGCCCCACCCTCACCGGAGAGTGAAACAGGTCTCGACACACCACAAAATAATGTCCAAGTCTTTTTTACACGTGTGAGCTCTCAAACAAGAGCTATAAAGGAGCCAATTACCTAAATTATTACAACAAAATAATTACAGAAATGCTTTAAAAAATAAATTAAATTTCCTATCTCTTCAGCAGTCGGCGTGTGTCACGTATGTCGACCTCCAATGCACTCTAAGTTCACCGGGCCCTTGCAAGGAAAATAAAATTTATGTAAGAGAGATCGATAACAAAATATATACAAAAATATGAAGAAAAATAATTAAGAAAAAAATGGATTAATTATAAGGTGGCTCGGGGGTCAGACTACCTGAGTGAGAGAAAACCTAAATCAAATTTTCTAAATTAAACCCAAAGCCGTTTGCCTCCCTGATAATGGTGCCATCTGATTGGTCCGCTAAGTACGTGATATAATTTATACTCGTTGTAATACAGAAACTTAGCGAATAAGTCATAATCGAGAAAATTTCTCCGTGGAGAGGACTCGGCTTAAATTTATATCTCGGGCAAGTCCGGGGTCGAACACAAGGAGGCGAAGAAACAACTTTGGGTTAATTCAAAAAATTTAGGTCTAGGTTTCCAATGTGATTTTTTCATTTTTTAATGCAAAAAATAAGGGATTTTTACCCGGCAGACCCTGAAATCTTTTGCAATTACCGCTACGACCTTCGAAACATCGTAATTCCTCCCTCGACCCTGTAAAGTTGTTAACCTTTATCCTACAGACCCTGTGGTTAATCCACATCCATTTGACCGTTAGAACTAACCAGATTCAGTTATCTTCCATTACAATATAGCCATTTTAATTATCAAATTTACTATAACTGCCACTCCGTCATCCACATCCACTCCGTCACCCACATCAGCCCCGTCCAAGTCGAACCTCCTCCACCTCCCCTCCTCCGCCGCCACCTCCCCTCCTCCGCCGCCTCCCTTGCTCGAAGCACCCCCGACCACCGCCTCCCCCTGCCCGAAGCCCTCCTTCCCCGACCGCACGAACCCCCGCCCCTCCCCCCCTCCCGAAGCCCTCCTCCCCACCGGCCACGTCGAGCCACCCCCCCCCTCCCCGCCCCCGATCAAAGTTCCTCCCATGCCCAGCTCGAAGCCCCTACTCCCCCGGCCCTCGCGAGACCCCCCCCCTCCCGCCCATGCTCTCCACCCCTACCCTTCCCACCGCCTCCCATCTCGTAGAGCCCCCCTTCCCTCCCCGCGATTGGAGCCCCTCCCCTGCCCTCCCCTTCGGCTCGAAGACCCCCGTTCCCCGGCCTCGCGAAGCCCCCCTCCCAGCGTGCGTGCTCGGAGCCCCTTCCCACCGCCTCCCTCATCTGGAATCCTCTGCCCACAACCCCCCCGCGCGCATGTGTGCGCTCGGAGCCCCTGCCCACCGCCTCTTCCATCTCGAAGCCAACCCCCCTCCCTCGAGCGAGCTCGGGTGGCATGGCTCGCACGGGGAGGTGGTGCGCCGGGGTCGGCGATGAGCTGGGATGCGGCCTTGGCCGAGCTGGCTGGCTACACAGGCGGCAAGGGGCCGCGGGGGGACAGTGGTGCGGCTTGCTGAAGCGGCTCAGGAGACGGGTGCCTAGTCGTGCTGAAAGCGCACGACCGTGGATGGTGGCCTCCGCGGCAGGGCGGCTGGGCGACGAGGAGGCGGTGGTAGGCGTCCCCGTGCAGGAGGGAGGTAGAATAGGAGGAGAGAGAGAAGCGTAGGGGGGAAAGCAAAAACAGGGGAATTTCACCACCTCCCCTGTTTTGCATGCATTTGTTTATTTGAACGAAATATGCGAGCAATCGATTGATGAAATCGCTTCGAAAAATTAATTAAAAATCACCGTTGCGTTCGCAACGTGTGTTTTATCCGTGGAAGTGCAATTGATTTTGTGACTCGATGGATGGAATAATGATGGATTGAAGAGAGAGAGAGTGTGGGTGTAGAAGAAAGAAGAAGAAAAACAGAGCAAGAAGAAGGAATGCTCGGAGCCCCGTTCCCTGCCCCCTCCACTGCTGCCCTAGCTCGAAGCCCCCTCGCGCGAGCACCCCCCCCCCCCATCCGCTACTGCTCCCTGCTCTCCCCCACCTGGAGTCCCCCCTCCCCCCCCCCCCTCCGGCGATGCTGCTCCCCACACCCCCTGGTCGCCGCCGCTGCTACCGCAAGAACATATGCCTCTTATTTACTGGATTTTTTTCCTATTCTTTTTTTATTATCTTGGCTAATCCTAACCGTTCGATGGTAAAGTGGTTAGATTAACTCCAGTCTAACCCAAGTATTTGACTCAAATATAGTTAACATTGACGGCAGAGTTTGTTGGGTAAGACGGAGCAAGTTTACAAGGTCGAGGGAGGAATTACAATGTTTCGAAGGTCGTAGCGGTAATTGCAAAAGATTTCAGGGTCTGCCGGGTAAAAATCCCAAAAAATAAATACGAATGTAAAGTACGGGTGAATTAAGTTAATAAGAAGACATACTATCATGCCAAATTAATTTTTAATGTGAAATTAATCAGATTTAGCCAAATTATTTTTTTCCTACAAACCTAATCCATTTATGAATGCAAAACATATTTTTTTAACAATTTTAGGGGTTAAAATGCAACAATGAAAATGAACACTTTAATGAGTTTTTCGTATTTTCCCACTCAAACAGAATGCAAAATTTATAAAATTTTTAATGAAACTTAAACATGATGAAGTGAGTCTATAGTATTTTTTTGGATTTTTCTGACAATATATATATATATATATATATATATATATATATTAATTTTTTAATGAAAATAGAGTGACAATGAGTAATTAATTCCTAATAAATCCACAATGTCAAATCATCTATAGCGCTGATTATCTCAAAAAAAGGTATTTATATAAGCAATCTAGGAGAGTTGGATTTTCACAAAAATAATATGTGTGGAATTAATTAAAAATCATTTGCGAAAATCACTCTACAATTTATTTAAGTCACACAACAACTCCAATTAAAATGGATTTGGATAGTAATTAATATTATTCTAAGGCATGATTCCTGATTTTTTAAGATTTTTTTGGAGGAACCCTGAGTTAGATACGAATTTAAGAGTTCAAATTGGGTAAAATATGTAATATCTCACTTAAACAATTTTAATTAATTACTCGAAGGTCACAAAAATACAAATAAATATCTAAATAATAAAGAATTAGTTGCTCAACATCATGA